>JAVTVY010024555.1:0-89241 GCA_036873755.1 Hanleya hanleyi
CAGGCTTTACACGATTACACTGGATTCGTATGCTTTATACTTAGGAAATTGCTTTACTTACAAGCGTCTGGTCGGCCGTTCATAATTCAGCCGTCGTCCACCAAAGAATATCCGCGTCCCCAATCCAAAGACCTATCCCATATTCTATATAACAGCATCAGCATCAAATTCAAAAAGACAATCATAGTATATATAAAAATAGGCTAGTTTCCTGTAAGAGAGAAGCGGTCAACAGTTTTCAATGATGCCGACAAGAAATCATGATGTTAAAAAAGCATCGCTGATCAGTATTCTTCATCCATATTTTCATGTTATTAGACTTGTGGATGTTTCTAGAATATAGAGCTGACGCAAGCTTGTTTACGTACTATTATGTTGGTCAACCACTTAAAGCTTTCTGGAAGGCTATTGCAAATTGTATCTAGGTCAGATGATGCGGTAATGGTGTGTATTCTAGAAGCTTCTTGATTTGCAGAATTATCTGGAATGCCTCATAGAGTATAAATAGCGCATCACTCATTCATTGAACAGGGATTTCAAACTGGCTTTTTATGTGGGTCTGTTATACTGTGTTACCTTTGCTTGTAACTACGGACTGCTGGATTATTTACTCCTGTGTATTAACTTTTGGCTGCTGCATAATCTACGCTATTTCGCTACTACGTTAAGGACTATCGGATATTGGACATTTACTGGGACTGTGTACAACTGTGCAGTGTTGGATTACCATTAAACAGAAGAGTGATTTGTGCGTCTCAACAAGGACTGTACTGTACAAGTGTACGCCGGTATAGCTTTGAACAGTAAGACTATATTTCACACATTTATTTGTTGTATTAACCTTACTTAATTGTATATGATTTTAGTATTGTAAATAAATATTTGATTGTTAATCCTTGACTTCACACGTCTTTCTGTTACGGTAAAGCTGACGTAACAATATGATATTCGTTATAAAGTTGTCATCTAGAGAATGATGTTTCTCAGTCACGATTGTCACGTTTCGATTGTGAAATAATCAGCAATGAAATGGTGTGCATAAAAATCATTATGACAGCGGTCGAAAGTGAACTAATTAACGATTGTATCGGTAGAATATTCCTAACCAGATGTGCCGAAACGTACAGAATCAAATGTCCGCATGTGCGAGAGTTATGTCTCTGCAGTTGGACGTTGTTATTCGTGTATTATTGACAATTACTCCAGAAACTTGGCGGTGTTATAGAAGCTTGAAGTGTGTCCGTGTCAATCGAAGAATTATCCGATGTTCCCGTCTTGCTTTCAAGTGGGAAGGATCGGTATTCACTATATCACCGCATATTTTGTTATATGTTACCTGAAAACGCCTTTTATCTACATATTTTCCTGCTTTTCTTGTATATTTCATAAATGTCTTCACAGGTGCATTCGTTTTTATAGATGTAGTTGGCACTGGAGCCTTTGCTTTCGGACGATGTCTATCGAGTTCGGCTTTAGTCCGTACTATGAATTACTGATTTAGGAATATGGATGTAATCGTCGTCATTTGAATCCCTTCAACACGTAAATTGACAGATGAATTACACATATCTATATTCTGTGAGGACTTAGAAGGTGTTGAAGGTTGAGGTAATATCTTTCTCCCATTCTGACGAGCTTCTTGCGTCAAGCCTGATCAGCCTGATCTACATATAATTTAACCCATTTATCGACATCGCCAACGTAGCCCTCTCTCCACGGTTCAAACGAACTAACGAAACGTAAAGAAACAAATGTTCGCATGTGTGAGATTTATCTCCCTGCAGTTGGACGTTATTATTCGTGTATGATTGACAATTATTCCAGAGAAACTTGGCGGTGCTATAAAAGGAAAAGTTCATATAAATTCTGTTCAACCCTCCATCAGAACATGCTAAAATAGCAATGTGCATACACAATATGTACATATTTAAGAACGAACAGATAAATCTTAAACCCAGCTGAGTATACTTGGTTCTATCTTCTTTTCACAAAAAAAAACATATATTGCAACAGTAACAGACTTTATCTCTGTATGAACTGTCTTTTATATTGTTTTGTTATTATTATGTCATTTGCCATACAATAAAAGAATTGAATTGTTATGAAAGCTTGAAGGGTGTCCGTATCAATCGAAGAATTATCCGATGTTTTCGCGGAAATAAAACAGAACCAATGTCTTCCTTTCACGTGGGAAGGATCGGTATTCACCATATCACCGTATTGCCCCTTAATCACACGAAAAAATACCGGGGCATCATCTGTGATCTGAGAAGATGTTCTAACCTATACGTGACACCTTCGTTCTACTGTTGTTCGTCTCGGATAAGGGGGAAAAGAGTTAATTCCTTAGGTTGAGTTTTCCTCAATTGTGATTGTTCCATGATTATGAGATGAAGGGGTGTCACTTCAGGTGAAGTGTTATTGATAAAGGCTGCGTGAGGGATGAAGCCGCTTCATCTCGTTCATTCTTTATATATATTTCGAAATATCGGGAATCGCTAAGGATTATAGTAGGGTATGCGCGGCGAGGAATAAGCTCCGATTATCATTTTCCTCTCCAATCCTCCAACTTCATCACGACGAAGAAGGGGTTATCTCTTTATTCCGACGTAGGATTCGCTGCATATGTTGGAATGACTGGCATTGTTGTAGGTAAACAGTTGGACGATGCGGACGATGATATTCGTGTCCATTCCAGCTGCTGTAAGTTGTGATGATCTGGTGATTCAACACGTGTACGTTCCTTTCATTCTTCTAGTTTCCGTGTTGTTTCTCTGCTAATTTTTGCACCATATCGTCGATGAGATCGCATCGAGCTTTGATGAGTAACTACTGACTACAAGTTAACGTCACATTCTTCTTCTGAGCTCTTCCATTTAGAAAATAACGTAAATCAATTCGTGTGTCTTTATCCCGATACAGGCATGCAGAGACTTTCAAACTCCGGTTGATTCGTATCTTCTTATATAGCGAGTTTCATCACTTACATTTGTATTGACAGAACTTGAAGTTGGGGATATTAGTCCTCATTGATGCAGCTGGCTGGTAGACGAAAGTAATTGATTAACTATTAAATTCATAAATTATTTTCGAATTCTCGGTTATTCACGCTGGTGCTGTCTGTCGCTGGTGCTCAGCAGTAGACCATCATCTGAGCTATTAACGTATATTGTGGAATCAATACTAGCGGCCTCTTGTTTCCTTGATACCCTAGACATGGTTAATCTCCCGTCGATTATTTTCCGGATAATTTCCCATCTGGTCGATAAATCTCCACTTACATATGTTACGTAACTGGCTATTACTATTGTTTTATTTTGAGACGTATCAGACTGAACATTGATCAATCACTAACACCTGAAGAGACAAAGTCTACCATCGATTGCCGAATAGTGGTTCTCCATTGGTGTGTTTCTTCTGTGTCTGGACAATATGGATGAATATTTCCGTTATTATAGGTCAATAAGAGTTTGTTAGCAAACAAACCATGTAGGTTTCCAAACTGCGCACAGTAATAAGATAATAAATACTGGAAATCGTTGCTGTTGACCTTGCTTTGTTTATCTATGACCCAACTAGCCGCTTCACATTTTCAAAGTCCGCGCAGTAGATCCAACCTCTTACGTACGTCGGCGATCCTGTCGTCTCTTTTTACGGTATTATGAATTAAATTAACAGTTATCACACTCAGAGACATTTCGAAACCAAAAACTGCAAAAAAAAATAACGGCAGTGGTTTCCGCAAAGCTGTTTCCGGTGGTCGGTTTGAAACTGTTCCACGAGACCCAAAGAATTCTTCACCAAATACTAAGGTGCTATTTACAAACATCTCACCCATTTTATTAACCTCTGACCGCCCAACAAACATGTCTGAATATGTTTTGTTTTAAACCTCATCAACGGAGACATCGCAGCCATGGTTGGCGAAAGTTTAATAGTTCGATGATTCACGATCATATCACTTTAAATTACTTAGTGGGTTTAACTAACACACCCAATAGTATACATAGCTTACGTACAGTTCTGTATGCGTTACCTCTGAGTGCTTTGGGGATATTAGTCATGAATTTTAGATCCAATAGCCAGAGATATACAACAATCTGCGTCTTCAGGAAATATAATATCACCAAAAATCAGTAAAGTATGTCAAGATATAGCGTATTTTCGGTTGTATCGTCCAGTGAACATAATCGAAACATCTCAAGATCGGCTTTTCTTGAAACTCAACTACTTAGATAAAGGATTGGACATCATTAATTTACCTCGAATCCTGAATGATCCAGAGGTACGCAACGCTGTACCAAACTATTTTAAGTTCACAGAACCTCCGTGCATTTCATATAAGTATACTAACTCTATAGCCACCAAAATTACTCCAATGCTGTCAAGGAGTTTGACTGGAACTTATACACGTCAGGAGGCTATAGTTGTGATTGTGAATCATCGAACTTTATCTATACACCATGCAAACATATTGTGACTGGTGCTCTTGATATGGTGAGTGATAAGGATCTGAAATCACTCCTGATGAAAGGACCTAAATATAGAGAGCCAAGAAGAATAAATCTGAAGGCCGACCAGAAGATAGTCCTGTCTGCATTGGAACAGTACGTTATGGATTGGTCTAAGCGAGAAAAAGTTGAACCTACAGTACTCGCCGATTGGCTGGACCTCACCAAGAGCAAGGTCGTTGAAACAGTCCGCCATATTGACAGAAGTACTCTTCCCCAAGCAAAACAAGTACCGAGAAACCTCAATTCGCAAGAAGTTCTAGCAAATCTCCAGAGTAAATCCGTCATAGTCCCAGCAGACAAAGCTCCGAATAATATAATATTCATATGTAAATATTACTATTACTAGGTGCTGGTTAAAGAATTGAGTGTAGACATATCTTCATCAAATACGTCTACTTACTCCCAAACTGCATTTACTCTGGAAGATCTATTTAACAATCACAAACAGTTTCTCAGGGAAAGAGGTATTTGTCTTCCAACCAATCATAACGACATACCAAAACTATACTGGACTCCCAAAATGCATAATCACCATACAAAGCTAGATTCATAGCTGGTTCTAGAAGCTGCACCACCAAGCTTCTTTCAACCCTATTGACGAGGGCACTTCAGGAGGTAAAAGCATTTTGGGAAAGGTATTGCGCCACTATTTCTAAGAACTCTGGCGTTGAATGTATGTGGATATTGAAAAACACAAAATGTCTTACGGAAGAACTTGATGCTAAAGGTCACACACCGTACAGACATGTATCCACATGGGATTTCTCGACTCTCTATACTACAATCCCTCATCAGGACCTTATTGACCGTCTAAGTTCATTAATAGTATCTGTGTTCAAGAAAACTGATCGTAGATATATTAATGTCGGAAGGTATAACGCATTCTTTAGCTCTACTACATACAAGAGATATCATTCATGGGATGTTTCTTTGTTTATAGAGTTGCTTGAATTTCTCATTAAAAATATTTATGTGAAATTTGGCGACACAATATATCAGCAGCATATAGGTATTCCAATGGGTACTAATTGTGCACCCCTGTTGGCTGACCTGTATCTGTTCTCTTATGAATATGACTATATGCAGGCGCTTTCAAAAACCGATCCATTCAAAGCCTGTTCCTTCTCATTCACCAAACGCTATATAGACGATCTTCTCGCTGTGGATAATCGCTATATAAATGACGCAGTGAAGGATATATATCCCCCTCCACTGGACTTGAAGGAAACTACAGAAAGCCCTACAGGCACATCATATTTAGATCTATATCTCTATAAAAATGAAGCGGGCATTCTCTCTCGTCGACTTTATGACAAAAGAGATGATTACAATTTCGACATCGTAAAATATCCCTTTCTGGACAGTAATATTCCAGTGGGAACTGCATATGGCGTATACATATCTCGCTTAGTAGCATTTGCTAGATCCTGTGTTAAATGTGACGATTTTAATCAACGTCACAAAACATTGTTACAGAAACTTATGAAACAGGGCTATTCCACCAAACGCCTCCACTCAAAGTTTCTCAAATTTGGCGATACATATCGCATGCTGATAAAAAATACGAACGTAGCGTGCAAGATCTATGGCGCTACGTTTCGTAACTTGTGTCTAATTCCGCTTAACCCGGGGCTAGGGGCCGTATGAGCCCATGTACTTCAAGATCCTCATGGTGCTCATATGAGCAGTCATAATCAAAGCGTGGCTGAGATACATCATTCTTTAGATGACGAATTATGGATTAAGAATACTGATCAGCGATACGGATTTGATATTTTTGGAACACCATGATGTCTTGCCGGCATCATTGAAAAGTGTTGACCGCTTCTCTCTTGCAGGAAACAAGCCTATGTTTATGTATACTATGATTGTCTTTTTGAATTTGGTGCTAATACTGTTATATGGAATATGGAATAGGTCTTTGGATTATGGACGCGGATATTCTCTAATGGACGACGGCTGAATTATGGATGACGGACTAGTCGCTTGTAATTGGATATGTACCCCTTTTTACTATGAGCAATTCCTTACATCTGACGGCCACATAGATCAGGAATTTCCATCACATGTGTTGGAGAGCTATTACATCATTTGGTCTTCGGAATTTGATCTAATTCGCTTAAACCGGCGTTGGTGGTTCCAGCCAAGGTGTCCTCATGAACAATCCCAATAAAAGCGTGACTGAGATACAGAACATTCCAGAAATGACTCCTGTTCCTTGGGATGACTTTGGATAGAATTCAGCCAGAATATCAGCATGTGGGTCACGTGACTTCTTACAGTAGGACGGCAATGTTTCCAACCACCATGGGACGCCATCTCCTAGTAAGATCCCCGCACTATTCCAATGCTTGTTCAATGAGAAACACCAGGTATTTCGTATGACATACCTCCGTCCAAATACTAGAGTAGTTCTTCCAAAAGCTACTTCTAATGTTTCAAAATGCAGTAATTCCAAATGCCCCAAAAGCTGGTTCCGATACAGCAGTACTCAAAGATGTATCGGAGAAGTCCCCAAACAGCCAATGGTGTTAACTGTAACAAGAGTCTAATTGCACTACGAACTACGTCATTCGAACGAAATCTAATAGTTTTTCGGGTTTCGGTGTTTTGCTAGTGGTCAGTGACCCTGACCGTTGAACATTTTACCCCACAGTAAAGTAATGTTTTTCTATTTTTTTATCCCCAGTGACCTTGACTTTCGACCTTTGGATTTCCATAGATTTTTTTGATTGCCACAAGCGTAAGGTATTCCTGAAGTTCGATCACAATTCATATTATCGCACTAGATTATCGTACTGTGACCATTGATCTGCTTGAGGAGACTTTTGACATGTATGATCTCTGGCGTATCGTCTCTGATGTATAATGTCAAAATAATAATAATAATAATAATTTGATGATCACCTGATTTAGAACCAAGTTTGTAATCTTAACAGTTGACAGTTATCTTCAATTTTGTTTGCGATACATCGTCTTCCCCTCATATATCCGCTTGCAAAAAATTAGATTTAAAAAAAATTCAGATATTTAGCCCACAATGACCTTGCCATTGAGGCTACTGACCTCGATTTTGGTTGCAGAATCTTTTTGATCCCATATTTGTATGACAGCCCCCCTGATTATCAGGCTCATTGTTCACTGACAGTTGAATTGACAGAACTGTGCTATGAATAGAAATCATTTGAATGCTTCGTGCTTCGTATGAAGAAGTTGATCCAGCTGGTCGAAGGCAGTAAAATTAACTATTAACAAATGCATGAATTAGGTTCGATTTCTCGGGGATTTACGCTGATTGTGTCAGCAGTAGTCCATTCGTTGAACTATTGACGTCTATTGTGGAATCAATACGAGCATCCTCTATAGACACGATTAATCCCCCGTCGATTGCTTTCCGAATACCTTCCCCAATGGGTCGATAAATATACACTTACATATGTTACAGAACTGGCTATAACAATGGTCTTTTTATTCTTGGATGAAGCAGACTACATCACTTATAAGTATGGTGTTATATTTGGGCCAAATGTGCGTCGCAAAAAGCTACGTTTTGAGACGCGAAGCTTCAATCCGTCAACTTCGTCAAAACGAAGAAAGCGTTCTCGGCATATGATTCGTCGCATATGTTGAAATATACCTATAGTTGACTTCTGTGCGATGCAAGCGTACACTGCGATTATTCGAGGATGAATATTGCAACGAGTCCGACAAACATCCTCGATCTAATCGCAATGATTTATTCAAGTCAACATTGAAATCGCTAGGATTCTTGTGGGGAAACAGTTGCATCAAATTCGTGCTGCGAACGATGATATACCTGTCCATTCCAGTAGGTGTATGTTATGATGATCTGGTATTCATCGTGTACTTTCCTTTTATACTTCAGTCGAATCTTCAATATAAACGTACAGAGCGTCGTATTTGATATAGCCGTAATAGATGGACTGGGTTGAGTAATAGACTCGAATTGACCTTCGGCATGTCGTGCGTTTAATTCTATTAATACTAGGTAGCGCATATGCATACCTACTATAATATCGATGCTCGTTATAATTGTTAACCAAGTCGCAAAACTGATGTCTAATAACCTGTAAACATATTGTTTATTGTTAATGGAATGCAATAGAATTCAGAATCCTATGTAGTTTTTACATTTTTTTTGTCTAACTCATCTTTTCTCACTACTAACTTGCACTCTATGAATATTTATCTCGTTTGACTCTCGTATGAACCCATGTACTTCAAGATCCTCATGGTACTCATATGAACAGTCACAATCAAAGCGTGACTGAGATACATCATTCTTTAGATGACGACTTTACAACGAATATTATGGATTAAGAATACTGATTAGCGATACGGATTTGATATTTTTGGAACATCATGATGTCTTGCTGGCACCATTGAAAACTGTTGACCGCTTCTCTCTTGCAGGAAACAAGCCTATGTTTATGTATATTGTGATTGTCTTTTTGAATTTGGTGCTAATACTGTTATATGGAATATGGAATAGGTCTTTGGATTATGGACGCGGATATTCTCTAATGGACGACGGCTTAGACGCTTGTAATCTGATCCATTGCTTACATCTGACGGTCACACAGCTCAACAATTTCCATCAGATGTGTTGACAGAGCTCTTGCATCAGTTGTTGTTCGGAATTTCATCTAATTCAGCTCAAGCCTGTGGCTCCTATCTTCTCATATAACCCAGGTAGGACACTTTTCTCCAAATTGGGGACAAGTGTCCGTCCTTAGTTTCAATGGAAAGGGATATGAAAAGGGACACTAATCACCAGGACATTCTTATTCATCACACCGGGTTGAAAAGAACGAATGTTCCAGGTAACAATGTCTCTTTTCCTCTCTAGGCAAATATGTCTTACCTTAATTGAAAATCAAGAAAAAAATGTCTCAGCTGGGTTGCAAGATTATTTCCGTGAATCTCGGTGCGGCGGCTAAGAATGGCCGGTGTATAAATGTACCCAGTTCCTATCTTCTAATCCAGCTAGGCACGGATTAAGGATTAAGGACGGACACCTAATCCTAAAGAAAATGATATGAGAAGATACAATTACAACACGTATAAGGGAAGTGGGAAGAGGAGCCGACATACTGACAGAGCCACAAGACTTCACAGTATAGTCTTCTGGTTAACCTATTCTAAAGCACATAACAAGAATCTAACGATTCGTGATATGTGTTGTATCTCAGGTACGCTTTTATTGTACCTGTTCATGTGCCAACTTGGATGACATGACCACACGGCCCCTAGCACCGGCATAAGCGGTATTAGATACAAATCTAGAGAGCTATGGTGGAAATGCTCTGACTACTCGTATATTGGTAATTGGTGAGCTGTGTCGCTGTGACAACTCGTACACTGGGGATTGGTGAGCTGTATCGTCGTCAGATGAAAATGACGGCATTTAACACAAAAGACTAGTCTGTAAGGCCCGATGTCGACCCAGCATAATAGCCCCCGTAACAGTCTTGGTCGTCACACCAGTATTTTCCAACAACCTATGTTATCTCCAACCGAGACGCCAGCACTAGCCCAACCCTTAGTTCCTGAGGAAGTATATCACACGAAATGGCTAGATCAGGCCTTCTCCCAAATACTTCAGCAGCGGTTTCCATAGATTTTTCGGGGCCGTCTCCAAATACCCAATGATGAAAACTAAAAAAAATCACCCAAAATGAACCTGTCATTACGGCTTCTTAGATGTGGTAAGTAGAGACTATGGTGAGTTTTTTTGCCGAATTTACTGTCAAACATGGGCGGTTTTATTTCTGCCATTCCATTCTTCAGGGCTATTGAAATCAGGGTGATAAATTCCTTGTCCTGAGAGTTGCGTACATCTATATGGCGGAATCAAAATGAATGATATCAACTGAGTGTTGTAGACAGCCCCCTAGTTGTATCAGGCTTATTGTTCACGGACAGTTGTATTAACAGAATTTGAAGTTGAAGACATAAGCCCCCATTGCTCCAGATGGTTGGTGAACGAAACTTTTTGATTAACTCTTAAATTATATTTTTGGTTCTTGTGATGTTTCTAGAAATATGCAGTCAGTACATTTGTCTGTGGGCCATATGACCTCTTGTCAGTACGCCGGCATCGTTTCCACTAACCTTTCACATGGGATTTCATAATATTTTACCGTTTGTGGCTTATGTGATGTTTACAAACATGTCATGTTGCTTTGGCTAGTGGGAAGTTGAACAGTTTTGCTGTGCCTGAAGTTGCAAACTCAGTGCAAGTTAACTTAGACTGTCTTGCTCATCTCTGATTGGGTGATGGGCTTTCAAACAGCTACTCAGTCGATGAGAATCAAAGAAACACACCAAATGAAATAAACATATTCCTACGAAATAGGCTACCATCTGCAAATTGTCCGGTAGTCAGTGAATGAGTGAGTGATTCCATCCGAATCCTTTCTCGGCAAAATAAGGAGAACCGTTGACATTAGAACCTTGATTTTTTGCATGAAGTTGCATTAGGGGACTGTTACCAGCAAGTTCTGAGCTGACCGAAATTTGATTTATAATTATTTTTTTTATTATTTATTTATTGATGGCTCAGCGAGTGCACTGTCTTGGCCATTGGGAACCCTTGGCTGTATGTTTCACTCTGACTTTTGAAGGTTTCCTGATACGGCATATCACGTTGGACACACCGGTTCTCATAAAATCACCGAAGTTAAGCGACTTTGAGCCCGGTCAAGACTTGGAAGGGTGACCTCGTGCTGTACTGCTGGGCTGATAAGTGTCCAGGGTAATAGGAAGTGAGGGCGATAATAGTTGCTACGCTAATGACTCACCAGCGGTGACATCTGGGAAAGCTAATAGTACCCACTGTCAATTAGAGACTGCTATATAAATTCTCTCACGGTAGCACATATGGCCCCCAAGTCATCTCTCGAGTACACACTTAAATTATATCAAACCCTACTTCGTAGGTCCTGTGACGTTAGTCACACTTCCATGTTATTAAAAGTTGGAAACTTCATATTGGGGGTGCAAAGTTACATGTGAGGTTTTGATTTATAGGCATGTAATTTCTTGTCACTGAAAGATATCTTGGTAAACTATCATAAAGTCCTCTGTAATGTTGCGTTTAATTGTCTGTCACTTGTTCTCAGCAGTAGCCCATCCGTTGAACTATTAACGCGCATCGTGGAATCAATACTAGCGGCCTCTTGTTTCCTTTATACTCTAGACATGATTAATCTCCCGTCGATTATTTTCCGGATACTTTTCCATTTGGTCGATAAATCTCCACTTACATATGTTACGTAACCGGCTATTACTATTGTTTTATTGTGGGACGAAGCAGACTAAACAACGCATAACCTAGCAATGAACATCGATCAGTCACTAACACGTGGAGAGACAAAGTCTACCATCGATTCCCGAATAGTGGTTCTCCATTCGCTTCTTTCTCACTGTGTCTAGACAATATGAATGAACCTTCCAGTTATTATAGGTCAATAAGAGTTTGTTAGCAGACAAACCATGTAGGTTTCCAAAATGCACACAGTGATAAGCTAATCTGGTCCGTGTAACCTTGCACAATTCAATTTTCGTTTTTCGTTTTTGGTTCTCAAAATCAAAAATTGAAATTTGACCATCAATTTTCAATTTTCGTTTTTTGTTTCTGTAATCTCAAAATCAAAAATTGAAATTTGACCGTCAATTTTCAATTTTCGTTTTTTGTTTTTGTGATCTTAAAATCAAAAATTGAAATTTGACCGTCAATTTTCAATTTTTGATTCTGGGATTACAAAAACAAAAAACGAAAATTGATATTTGACAGTCAATTTTCAATTTTCGTTTTTCGTTTTACTTGACGCAAAAATGAAAATCAAATATTGAAAATTGCCTCGACTTGTCCGTTTTTCGTTTTTTGATTTTAACTTTGACGTATCAATGTTAAGTTCGCACGTGGACGGGTTATGATGTCACTTCCGGTATGACGAGTAGAATAGAAAACGCAAATCGTGTCGTATAAGAGGTGTGGAGCGTGAGAGGCATGTGGCCCACCAGGCCATCCTCGGGAGCCAGTGTATTGATCGATTTGTTAGGGTATCTATGCATTGCCTTGGTTAGATGCCCACGGTAGTTCTGGATAAAACAGAGATCAAGGGGTATCCTCTAAATCAAACCAATTATTGAACAGGCTCAGCAAGCTCATTGCGCCAAACCACTAGCTGCAATGTTTGAGATGTGACATCGCTGGCATAACTTTGATGTCAGGCTGAAATCGTCATCGAGAGTCAAAGCAAAAAACCGCCGGCTTGGAATACCGACATGCTAATTCAAAATAACCTCGGGGGATGAAATGTTCGAGATTGAGGCAAGGACTCAAAAACTCACTCGAATCATCAAAAATGTCCGGGTAAACCCTGTGAGAGGACTCACGATTTACCTGGACTTGTGTAGATGCACCAGACAGGTCTGGATAGATGGCATCCCGCATTTGTCATTGGTTATTGGCATTGAGGCCTGAGTCAATCAGGACGCAGTCTTAGATTTTCTCATTTCTAAAAATAGATGTTTAGAGCGCTACAAAAGCGAACAGCATTCCTGCACACAACCGCTATTTGTTATTGATTGAAATATAGTATTCATAAAGATACCAACAAAGATTTAATACCAATAAGGGTAAGCATCGCGGTGATGGGCCACGAAATCCGTATATGGCCAGCGTTCCGTAAACCATCATTCAAACAAGCACACAAACGTCACGTTTGATGCCAGACGTCTGACTGCTTCAGCGCTTCAGGTCCAAACTTCATTCTTTATTTTTGGGACCTGAATCGTTGGAGCGTTTACATGCCCGTCAACGTTCAGCGTCAAAACGCTTCAACGCTTTAAGTGCGGGTGTCAAAAGCTTCAACGCATCGACGCGGGAAGTTATGATTAGAGTACCCACGTATTTAATATTTTACCCTACTTTAATGAAACTCATATGTGTATCAACAGTGTTGTTCTCCATATAATGCTTCACACCTACTGCACGAATGCCTACTCACTTCTGGACATGCGCAGTTGGCCCATTATAATCTAGCTCGAATGCCTGGCTCCAGGGATCTATAGTGTGGTGACACTCCCATATCTTTCCATATTGTGCTCCACACCTGCCTAAACAATCCGATTTGCGTTTTCCATACTACTCCGCGGACCGAAAGTGACATCATAAGCCTTACGCGTGCGCAGTTAACATTGATGCGTCAAAGTTAAAATCAAAAAACGAAAAACGGACAAGTCGAGGCAATTTTCAATATTTGATTTTCATTTTTGCGCGAAGTAAAACGAAAAACGAAAATTGAAAATTGAATGTCAAATTTCAATTTTTGATTCTGAGAAACCGAAAACGAAAAACGAAAATTGAAAATTGACGGTCAAATTTCAATTTTTGATTTTGAGAAACCAAAAACAAAAAACGAAAATTGAATTGTGCAAGGTTACACGGACCTAATCTCTGCTGCAATTCTTTGCCGTTGATCTTGGGCTAGAGAGTGTGCTATGTTAATCTTTGACCCAACCAGCCGCCTCACATTTTCAAAGTCCCCGCAGTCCTACGTTCGTCAGCCAGCCTGCCGTCTTTTTTATAGGTAGGGTTAATTCGAAACCAAAAACTACAACTAATTAACTACAGTTAATGCTGTTTCCGGTGGTGTTTGAAACTCTTCCATTAGACGTCAGAAATTGTTAACCAATTACCGAGATATCGTTTGTAAATATCTCGGTCATTTTTGTAACCTCAGATTTTCTTTATAAGACTGTTCAACAAACGCTTGGTCGGCGTCGGGCCTTACAGACTGATGTTCTAAATAAGAACTTATTTAACCCAGAAATTAATATTATTATTAAGATTATTCATTACTATTATTAATTAATATTATTATTAATATTATTTAAGACATTCCTTATATGTGATAGTCACTCAGATCACCAATTTCCATCAGAGAGAGCTATTATATCATTTGTTTTCTGCAATTTTATCTAATTCTGCTTAAGCCGGTTTCGGGCGTCGTGTGGCGATTTCTAGACAAGGTGTCCACGTCAACAACCCCAATAAAAGCGTGAATGGGATACAGAATACCCCAAGGATATCTTCTGGTCCTTGGGATGTCTTTGGATATAATTCAGTCAGAGTATCAACATGTGGAGTCTTCCCATCTTCATTTTATCCAGCCAATTTCTACGTTCCCACTTCGAACTTCCCTTGATATATCTGGACCCCTTCAATGTTCAAATAACTCATATATAAATAGACACGAGACGTCACTGACCTCGAAAGCATTTGAAATTCGAAATGGGTCGCATAAGAGCGTTATTGATTGGCTGACCTAAATAGTGGGCACCTTATCAGGCATTCGCAACTTCTCGGGGATCTCCGGTTTGAGATGTCCCTCGAAGGCCATTGGCGCCATATTGGACTAGAGCGTGGTCACGTGTGTTTCGGTGTCAGGGAACTGTCAGTGACGTCACGGGAATTATATCTTGCCAATACGTGGCGTGTGTACCATTTAAACTGATGGTTTTCTATTGAAACGTGCTTCGAATGAAAAGAATAAACAGTTTTTAGAATATCTGACGTGAATCAGAGACTCGCAGGGAAATATTTGCTGGTCGGGGATTAAGGCTTCCGCGAGAGTGATTGGGCTTCGGAGCCACGTCACATCTGGAGATTCATAGGAAATTCATGTTGTCGTCCCCCGAGCGTAGAATCAGTCCCCTTCGTAGATTTCCGCTCGGGAGTTCCGAATGCTTATCAGGAGGAAAGACGCCGCTTTTTGAGGATGATGTCACTCTACGTGACTTCACTGACCTTCACTCGCAATCGATGTGTACGTTCTGATTGGTTCTTCTGTCGTTAGTAGGTAAAATTTACACCTCGGATCTTGAACACTGAAGGGGGTCAGATAAATCAAGGCAGGTTCGAAGTGGGAACGTAGAAATTGGCTGGATAAAATGAAGATGAGTCTTCCCGGTCGGACGGTATTTTTCCCATCACTTGGAATGTTATCTTCTACTGAAACCCCCGCACTAGCACAATGTTTAGTCAATGAAGTATTTTGTACGACGTGGCCAGATCAGGCCTCCGCGCAAATACCCCAACGGTTCTTTCAAAAACCACTTCTAGTGTTTCAAAAGCAGTTTCCAAAGGCATATAGAATTTATTCAAAATGCCATAAGAGCTGTTTTCGATAGTTCTAAGAATCGCTTCTCAAAGATGTATCAGAGAAGTCCTTAAAGACCCAAATGGTGATAACTCAAACAAGAGCCTATTTGCATTATGGACTATCTACTTGGCTTTCAGGTTTCGGTGATTTTCTATTGGTCAGTAACATTGACCTTTGAACTTTAACCTCAAGTTTAGTACCTGACCCATCGCTTTTCACTAATGTATCGACTCACAAAAATGTGATTTTTAATGTTTCCCTGATTTTGTTTATCCTCAGAGACCATGACTATTGACTTTTGGATCTCAATAGATCAATATTTGCAACAATTTCCTGTTGGAGGGAGGGGTACTGTGACCACTGACCCGTTTGATGAGACGTTTGACCTCTGACAATTATAGTACCTGATGTACCAAGTCAAAAAAAATAATTTGAATTTCTTTTTTTCATTTTTTAATCTTGGCCTTTGACAGTTGACCTCAATTTTGTTTTGGGATACATCGTTTTCCCTTCAAATATCCTCTTGCACAAAAATTGCGTTTTCAAAAAATTCAGATTTTTAATCCACAATTTAATCCACCGGCTACTGACCTCAATTTTGGTACGCGTGACCCCATAGTTGTAGACATCCGTCCAGCTTTATCAGGCTCATTTACTGACAGATGTATAGACATCCCTCCAAGGCGTATTGTTCACTGACAGTGGCATTGACAGCACTGTGCGGTGACCAGAAATCAACTGAATGCTTCATTGATTTATGGGGAAGTTGATCCAGCTGGTCGTTGGACGAAAACAGAAAAATTAACTATTAACAAGTTCATAAATTATATCGGAATTCTTGGGTATTTACGCTGGTTCTGTCAGCAGTGTCCATCCTTTGAACTATTGACGTTCATTGTGGAATCAATACTAGCGGCCTTTATAGACATGGTTAATCCCCCGTCGATTGGTCTCCGTATGCTTTCCTCATTGGTCGATAAATATACACTTACATATGTTACAAAACTGGCTATTATAGTTGTGGTTTTTGGGGGGGGGTGAAGCATACTACACCACGCAGAACTATGGTGCTATGTTAGAGCCAAATTTGCGTCGCGCATCTCCTTGAAAAACACGACGTCCCGCTTTAAAAACACGACATTGCGTTTGACAGTTCGCGACGTCGCGTTGCAAAACACGACGTCGACTTTCCTTCCTATCTTTTAACATGTTAAAACGCAAACAGCGACGTTATGAGACGCAACGCTACATTTCGCGTAGCGCGTCGCTCTGTTGCAAGTCGACGCAAAGTTGATACAAATAGAACATCTTACATAATCCAACACTGAGAGGCAATTTAACATCATTACTTTAGAAATTCGTACATATTTAATCACATTCGATGTAACATAGCAAATCCTACATCTCTCAGTTGTACTACTCGAAGCTACATTGAAGTCCAGGTGTTCGACAGGTGTTCATGAAACAGACGACCAAGCGATCACGTAGCAGGTTGAAACAATTTGCGACCGTTATGCAAATTTTACTGTCTCAAATATGTTTAGCTGACCAATCAGATATACCGATTAAATCAGATGATACGAGAACTTTCTCGGAGCCCCAAGGTTATTTTTCCCGAATATGAACGTTCCATGCTGTGATTGTGAATCTAATATGTACCTCTGGCCTTTCTTCCAAATTTTTATATAGCATGAACAAGTTTTATTTCATATAAAATTCTTCACTCAGAATTGTTTCCTCTATTCTTGAGCCCATTCGCTTTTACTCCAGTATGACTCTCTCGAGACTGACAACACATCATATGGTCACATGACCGGCGTTGTAACCATGGGATGCAAATGTCAGTTTGAACAGTGTTTGTGTTATGGAATGAGATTCTCTTAATCCCGTTTAATTTGTTGATTATTGCACTTGTCTTGACGAACAATGCAAGCCAGTTTCTGCTATGGATAACGACTTACAACAACAATCATATGGATTAAGAATACTGATCAGTGATACTATTTGATATTTTTGGAACATATGGCATCAATGAAAACTTGCAGTAAACCAGCCTATATTTATGTATAATATGATTTATTTTTTGAATTTGGTGTTAATGCTGTTAAAGGAATTAGGTCTTTGGACAAAAATTATTTAATGGACGACGTGTGAATATTGAATGACGGACTAGAGGTTTGCATATGCGATGACTCACTCCATGGTCGTACAGAGGAGATAAGTTAGAAAGATGAGCCGATATTCATGCATACTAAACCGTAGTTGGTCATGATGCCAATAAGCGCTTGGTGACAGTCTCAATATTTCGACAAAATTTTATTTGTCATCTTCAGGATGTGATCTAACAGCAGTTACAGGCTCTTATATACAAGGTCTCATTTGTTCAGTTGTGAGCACTTCCAACATAGTAAAGACCTACTTGATTTACCTAATAGATTAGAAGGTATTCCATATTGCCCATTGTCCTCATCTTATTGTCTAACACTAAAGTTATCGACTCCGCGGATCACTGGAATGTTTTGTTATTTAAGGAAGCCCTAGCTATTCGGCGCTCAAATCCTAAACTTAACAGTGGTGTAAAAGCTTCGAAAGAGCTACAGTTATTCAGGTAGACTACTGTTTATTATTTTGGTATTTTGTTTCCAGTTTCAATTTTTATATATTTTATTCCATCAATCACTGTTTAGATAAGATAATACAACTATCCAGCATTTCTGTGGTGTGTGTATTTCTTGTCTTGTTAATTAATAGCCTAATATAGTTCGCCCATAGTAGTATACAAAGGGCAAATTGAACAAACTTTCACCCGGATGTAGTGACGTCACGGGGAGGATTGGGGAGGAACTAGTGGCGCCATCTGTACACATTGGTGGCAAAAACCCGCACTAGGGGGAGACAACTCGATCTGCATATTGGCGACCAGTGTGGGTGGTGGTGGTGGGTTCAAAATGGCGGCGTGGGATGGGATGGGACAAAATGGCGGCTGTGGGTTGGGATGGGACAAAATGGCGGCTGATGTGGGATGGGATGGGACAAAATGGCGGCGCAAGGGAGCAAACGAGGCGGTGGGGAGGTCACGGGGAGAAAAAACCCTCACATTACCCTCAAAAAAACCTCTAAGCCATATAATAATAATAAACATAATCTATAGGTGTTGTACCATGTTAATAGGATCAGTCTAGCATCTGTACCACCCTAGGGTCGAGCGTTTATTGTCCCGTGTATCTCCGCAGAAAATCAACAAACAAAATGGCGGCTCCAGGATGGTGTGGGGACGCCCTTTCCACATCACGGCGTCGATCATAGCGCCATCTGCACACACTGACGCAAGGGAGACAACTCGTGTACACCAAGAGTATGGAAATAGCCGTGTTGGAGCTAGCGGAGCTACTCATGGGCCGATGGAGTTGTATGAGGTATCAAAGTGAAGCTTATGTGAAGGGGCATCTGATGGGCTGGGTGTGGGGTTGAACTATCGGACTTCTGCGCATGCGCGGTGGCCCAAGGGTATGAAAATAGCCGTGTTGGGAGCTAGGGGAGCTACAACTGGTCCGATGGGGTCGAGTGAGGTATCCAAGTGAAGCTTAGATGAAGGGGCATCTGATGGGCTGGGTGTGGGGTTGAAATATCGGCCTTCTGCGCATGCGCGGTGGCCCAAGGGTATGGAAATAGCCGTGTTGGAGCTAGCGAAGCTACTCATGGGCCGATGGAGTTGAGTGAGGTATCAAAGTGAAGCCTAGGTGAAGGGGCATCTGACTGGACTAGTGGGTTTGACATAGCGTATGCGCATAGACGTTTTGGGATGTAGGGGAGTCCCTAATGATCCAATGGGGTCGAGTGAGGTATCCAAGTGAAGCTTAGGTGAAGGGGCATCTGATGGGTTGGGTGTGCGGTAGGAATATCATTCTGCGCATGCGCAGATGCAATGCGGAGCTCTCGTCCAATCAGAAGCGAGTATTTCAAATCCGCCACGGAGCTCTCGTCCAATCAGAAGCGAGTATTTTGACCCGGTGCATTATGGGACATATCCAAGATGGCGGCACGTATGTTCAAGATGGCGGCACATCCGGTGTCGAAAACTGGCCATTTCTGTCGGGATGTGGTCACCTAGTGTCGAAAACTGGACCCTGTATGGGTCCCGCTAGACGTGTTGGAGCTAGGGGAGCCACGAATGGTCCAATGGAGTCGTATGAGGTATCCAAGTGAAGCCTTCGTGAAGGGGCATCAGATGGGCTGGGTGTGGGATTGAACTAGCGGCATTCTGCGCATGCGCAGTCTGGCCGTAGTATAGAAATAGACCTGTTGGGGTGGTGGTGGTCCCCTAGTGGGTCGATGGGATCGAGTGAGGTATCCATGTGAAGCCTAGGTGAGGGAGTTACACTAGGGTGTCGTATCCATTCTGCTGCGCAGGTCACGTGGGGTTGTGACGTCACTTCCGGGTTTTTCACTAAAAAACTACTTCCAAACATAGAAGAGTTCCTAATGTTTCCTCTTAGACGTCCGTATGTTCAACCGCCGGATTTTGTTTTTCCCGGCGCGGCCCCGCCCCGGCCCCCCAGCGCGAGCGCGCGCGCGGGTTCTCCGGCCGCAGCGCGCGCGCGTCATCCCCAGCAGTGCGCGCGCGGGTCAAAGGTCACCTCCAGGTCAGACGGTCCAATATGAATAACGACAAGTTCAGCAATGTTCATACAGTTTATTATCCCCAATGTTACATCATACCCAGGCTGGGGGAGCCGCCCTGGGTATGTTTAGTATGTTCACAGCAAAACAACATTGAAATATCAAACACCATGTTTTAACGCACCGTCACATTAGGTACAAGTGTTTACTGAGCTCAAGTCAATGATCAGCATGTAGACATAGAGAGTATGTACGGCATGTTATGGTATTCATCAGTGCACGAGTGACGCATTCAACCGATGGCTGTGGTGAATCACCTTGGTAAGGAAAAATGTAACATTGGTCACCCTCTTCACTGTCCACTTGGTGTTGGGTCGTTGCTGGTGGGCCCATCCCAAGACATCCAATTGTTCCACTTGGTCCAGCATCATCTCTAGTGACCTCCGGTTAATGATGGTAAACGGTTGGTCGTACACTGGGTGGAGGGCACTGGAATAGAAATAGCGCAATTCATCCGTCATCTTATGGCATAAGATGTATCCAAATGCTACATTTAATGTGAAGGCCGTAGGTTGGTCATTGAAGATGGTTTCCACGTAGCTGCGTAGACGGGTGAGCTTGGTCAGTGGGAAATTGTAGATATCTTGAATAGGGCGATGACGGTGGAAACAGTGCCGTGTCATGGTCCAATGGCGCCGAGAGATGTCACTCTCTGGATGATATTCGGGTAAGAGATCGCTAGGAACATTTATGGGCTCGTCCAGAAAATGTTCGATGTATGGCGTATGACTCGAAACCGTAACGGTGGGGTCCGGCTGGAAATCCAGGCTCTTCCCAACTGTGGGTATAGGCGGGCTCTCCGTCATCGGATCACCAGTGGCATTCGTCTCCCCGGGCTTATCTTCGCTGGGTCTGACCTTCCGCGGCTCCTCTTCAGTAGGAAGTTGTCGCCAAAACCGTGGAGACGGGGCATGAATCAACCGTTGGTGTCGCAGCAACTGACTGCTTCGTTTGAAGAGTTGACCACAGTCCTTACATTGTTCCGTCGCGCCCTCGTGGAATGAACGTTCGTGGCGCAGTAACTTATCCTCCCGATTAAATGACCGTGCGCAGGTTATACAAGTATACCGTGCATCGTTGTGGGTGGAGGCCTCGTGGCGTCGTAAATTATCTAGACGAGTAAACTGCTTCTGGCAAGTTGTGCAAGTGAACATCTTGGTGGTTGATAGAGTGTCTGATGAAATGGCAAGGCCGCTTCCCTTTATAGCACGCTAGCTGGTAATCTATTTTTAGCACACTCTACCCCAAGTCGAGGATCGAGACTGGTGTACTGGTGTACGACTGAGCCGCATTGCGCGCGCGTATGAAGACCCTGATACATACCCAATGCAGGCGCAGACGCGAAGTGCCCGGATGACAGACACGGTCGTCACCGATCCGAAAAGACACGGACTTTACCGAAAAGACACGGACTTTACCGAAAAGACACGGACTTTAACGAAAAGACACGGACTTTAACGAAAAGACACGAAGGTGAACGCCATTGTGGGAAACCCCCACAGACAGGTCAGTACATGCATTCCTATGATGTTCACGCATAATAAAAAGGATTGACCTGTAATCTGTGTTGTTGTTGTTGTTGCTCCCTTTTTTGGACTAACCCATCAGAATAGTACGTATCACGGACTACACCCGTAGAGCTACATCTGGTCTATAAAACACGTCTCTCGGGATCCCACACCTTCATTTCTACAGAGCCATGGCGGAGATCCAGCCCCATGCGACTCGTATTTTACAGCATGCCACCGCGGTGAATTCATTCACGGGTTACCGAGCAGTGGTCCGGTCCATGTTTGCAGATGGCGACGACAAGGAGGGACGACGCCAGATCCTGAACGAGTTCACAGAAGCGGTCCTCCACAGAGTGCACTCGATGGAGAGGCGTGCCATCACTCACCACTACTGGACTATGACAGCCATCCTTGATGCTCGGGCTATGGACCAGGAGCGCTCGCGCCGGAACCAGCGCCGGCTGGTTGGCCTCACAATAGTCTGTGCCCTATTGATCCTGGCGCTGTGGTATTGACAGTATAAATACGAGGGTCAGACAGAGTGTGTGTCATTCACCGTTCGACATTGGACCAAGCATGTCACCCGTCCTACGAGCCATCCTTCCCCTTACACCCCGGGTGGGGTTACACGTCTATGAAGATAAAGTCACCCTGGTGGAAGACCGTGGAGATATTTGCTGGTCGCCCGCTGAGTCCGTATCGAATACGGTGACGCTACAGCGTGACGGCTGGACCAAATTTAAACGCGTGTTGAGCGACGAGCTCGACGGACACCTCATCCACATAGACAATGCCATCTACGTATACCGTGGACCCTTCTTCCCACGTCTGGGCCGCTACCAAGATGCTACGCGAGGCTTCACCCTAGACCCCGATCTGTGGACAGCCTTGGAGAAAGTAGTGCCTATCGTGGACCAGCTGTTTACACCGGACGAGCGATCATCAGACGAGTTGGAGTGGGCTCGTGCCCTGAGAGAAGCGGCGGCAGAACCCCATGAACAACTACATGAACCCGACGACGACGATGCCATTGATTACCCGGCTACACTCAACCAGCCCAGTGACATGACCACCTGATCCTTTTGATCTCACGGGGTTGTCCCTATAAATACGAGAAACAGTCAACTCTGGTACCATTCACGTACTGACCATGGCGGAGCATATGATACTGGCGTATCTCAGCTTGACCCCCGAGGTTTTCCTGCACGTGTATGCGGATAAGGTCGATATCATGGAGGAGGTGGTGGGAGACACGGACCCTACACAACCGTGCCCGGCTCACATTCGTCTGTCCCGAGAGGGCTGGACCAAATTCAAACGGGTGTTGTCTGGTGAACTGGACGGCGATCTCATCCACTTGTGTCACGATGTGTACATCCGACGCGGCCCTTTCTTTGCTCAATTGGCTCGGCTAGATGGGGGTACAGTGCATTTTACCCTTCACCCTGATCTATGGTCTGCATTGGAAGATGCCGTGGTAGATGTGGATGAAGTGCTTATCAAGCGGTCATCAGACGAGTTGGACTGGTCATTTGCCATGGAGACTGTGAAAGCCCATGAAGAAAATCAGAAAGAAACTCCGGCCCAAGATATACCCGTTATAAATAAACGATAGAGCCAGGGTGCATCATCATTGTGTCACCATGAAGCGCTGGGAGAAGGTGCTGGATAACTTATACTACAGTCCCGACAGTCCGGCGGCCTATAGTGCATTGTCGGCTCTCTATCGAGCGGCCAAACCCCAGGGGATACAACGTGCCCAAGTCCGAGATTGGTTAAGAAGACAAGACACCTATACCTTACATCGATCTGTCCGTCGCCATTTTCTACGGAACCGGGTCATCGTGGGAGGAATAGATGCCCAGTGGCAAGCGGATTTGGTCGATATGAGCGCCTTTGCCAAACACAACGATGAGAATCGGTATATCTTGACGTGCATCGATATCCTATCCAAGTATGCGTGGGTGGTACCCATCCGGACGAAAACGGGGGCGAATCTCATAGCGGCGTTCAAAGACATCTTCAAGACCGGGCGCAAACCTTTGTATTTGCAAACCGACGAAGGCACAGAATTCCTCAACAGACCGTTCCAAGTCTTTCTCAAGAAACAGAAGGTGTTTTTCTTCCATACGTACAACGAGACCAAGGCTTCCGTGGTGGAAAGGTTCAACAGGACATTCAAAGGCCGTATGTATAAATATTTCACCTATAAGAATACAAGGCGGTACATCGATGTTCTCCCGAAACTGGTGAGGGTTACAATCGAGCCTATCATCGGAGTATAGAGAGAGCCCCCATTACCGTGACCCAACGCAATGAAGCCCAAGTCCGGCGTGTCTTGTACCCCAGGCCATCGCAGCGAACGACGAAGGCGGTGTACAAGGTCGGGGACCCTGTACGGATCAGTAAAGTCAAGGGTAAGTTCGAGAAAAGTTACTTGCCCAACTGGAGCGATGAGCACTTCCTGATTAAACGGCGCCTACCCCGACAGCAGCGAGTCTATGAACTGGAAGATCTTCAAGGGGAACCGTTGCTAGGGACGTTTTACGAGACGGAATTACAGCCTGTCGTAAAAACACAGCAAGACTACTACATGGTGGAGCAGATTTTGAAAACGGAACGTCGACGTGGCAAACTGTTTCATTTCGTGAAATGGCAAGGCTGGCCCAGTTCCTTCAATTCCTGGGTCGCTGCCAACCAGGTGAAACGACTATAAAGCCAGACACCACTGCCGTCCTCCTTCATTCCACGTCCGACCACAGTGCTATGGACCAACAGCAGCTGCCTCTGAAGACAGCGTCTCCCAAAACGCGCAAAGCACAAGTGGGCTTTGGGGTGCTATTGCTAACCCTGCTGAGTGTGTTGTACGGAGGTGTGTTTTACGACGTAGCCTATGTCAGCACGTTACTTAACCAACTGAGAACACCAGGCACCAGTGAAACCGGTCTACAGAGAGCACCAGTCGTATCGAGCCCAGTCACCACCACCACACCCCGTGTACAAGCCACGTCGAGTGTAAGCTCTACACCTACACCAAGTACGCCCACTACGTCTGAACACCCACCGGATTTCATCCCTCACAGTGAAACGACGACCCACGTTGTACCCACCCCCATCATCAGCATCCCTGACAGTGAACAGACAACGACGACCGACGTTGTACCCACCACCACTCCAGTTCACTCGTACGAAATATACATGAGCGGGTTACCACGACAACGGATACACCTCGAACCATGGACCCTGGGTGGCAGCATCCCTTCACTTGCGTCATCGCAGGACCGACGGGTTCCGGCAAAACGCACTTCGTCAGGAAGTTCCTTCAACACGCCGACAGCATGATCACCCCACCCATTGCTCGAGTCGTGTGGTGTTACGGAGAATGGCAGGCAGCGTATGCAGCAATGCCCCACATCACGTTCGTGGAAGGCCTACCCAGCCTGGCCGATTTGGAACCCGACACCTTGGTGGTTCTGGATGATCTCATGGCGGAGACGGATGCGCGGGTCACCCAACTCTTTACCAAAGGCAGCCATCATCGACGGCTCAGCATCATCTACATTGTGCAGAATCTGTTCAGTAAAAACAAAGAACATCGGAATATCAGCTTAAATGCCCACTACCTGGTGGTCTTCAAAAACCCGAGAGATACCACTCAACTGCTGCACCTGGCGAGACAGATGTATCCCGGCCGCACACCGTTTGCGTTGGAAGCCTTCAAAGATGCCACAACCCCTCAGCACGGGTATATGCTCTTCGACCTCAAGCAAGCCACCCCCGACCACCTTCGACTACGGACCGGCATCTTTCCCGGAGAGACCCACCACGTGTACATGCAAAAATAATGTAAACACACCCACAGTGGCTCCCCCCAGCTGGGGTCTGTGTGTTTGATGATGGGGAATAATAAAAAGAATGAATACCACAGCAGGGTTGACTTTGTCTATGAGGTAGATAAAAAGAGCAGCGTTGTGGGTTCTAGCATTAGTTGTACAGGATGTCTGCGCGAGTACGGAAGCACGCTCCCACGCTCCGTGTATTGAAGACGGCCCCACCCGAGTTAGTCCGAACCATTGTACGCGGTGCGGACCCTGACCTTGTACGCTGTCTGTGCGAGATCGGGTACAACCTGTTAAAAGGCAACGTCCCACTGACTCCGGCTCAGAAGACCAAATTGGCCAAGCATAACACAGGTCTCCGAACCTTAGTCCAGAAGCGGGTCCCTCACACACAAAAGAAAAAGGTGTTACAGAAAGGCGGCTTTCTCGGGGCCATCTTAGAACCGTTGGCCGCTTCCGTGTTGGGTCCAGTATTGGGTGGACTCTTCGGCCGACAATGAACCACACGAAAAAAATGGTCCTCGTCGAACCACGGTTCCTGCAAAACCTCCAATCACCCTACCCTGTCCCACCTACGGTGAAGACCACAAACACCCTCGATGGAGAGATGCAACAGATCTTACAGAGACCGGGGTTAAGCGACAGTGAGAAAGTACAACGGTACAATGAGACGCTTCAACGGTACATGACGTTCATGGACCAATACAAAACTCGCTCTACCCCAGCAACAGCACCACCACCACCACCACCACCACGTGACAGACCGCCGACCTCAGCACCGTTCCAACAGCCGGGTGGGGTAGCCCCCACAGCCCCACAGTGGGTGGAAGACGAAGTGCTGAAGAGTGTACCTGCCTCGTTCAAGAAACAAGCTGGCCTGGTATTACAACGGATGAAACAGAATCCTAACATGACTTGGAATGATAAAGGCGAACTCCTGGTACAGAATCAGGTGGTCCCCGGGACCCACATGACGGATTTAGTGAATGATCTGATGCGTCAACGCAGATCGCACACGGATCCTCAAGGATGGGAGGTGTTCGCTCAAGGCTTGAAAGACATGCATGTACCACAGGAATTGGTGGGGAACCCCCACCGCTGGGCCTTTATGCAGCGTGACTGACCGACTCGTGCTCCACGACTCTCACCACAACCTTCTTGGGAAGCCGACTGGGAACCGGAGTCACCCCCCAAAACTCCACCACCACCACAACGGGCACCTTCTTTTCAAACCTTTAAAAAACCACCCTCGATCAGGACACCCCACATCTCCAGAGCCGTGACACGTAGCAAGTCAACGCGACGAACACGACGCCGGACGCAACCGCCCAAGGCCTGGAACACCTATTAAAACCAACAGCAGCAGCAGGACAGCTCAGTCGCCATGTTTTACCTCACCCTACCCAGTAACAGTTCGCTGGATGTGTTTCCTGACAACACCGTGGCCAAGTACGTCACCCAGTTACCACAACCGTTGCATTTACCTGGCCGGTGGGAATGTGGCCTGGTGGATATCCAATACCCTTACTCGTGGTACAACGTGCGAGCCAATGAAGTGTGGTACGAGGTGACCTACGAAGGCAAAAACACCCGACTCACCCTGCCCGAAGGCCAATACGATACCCCCAAGGAGTTCATGGGTGGGCTGTCAAGACTGATGCATTATAAGTCTCTACGAGACGTCACGAATACTTCAAAACCCATCAAATCTTTCCCCTTCAAGAATCACGTGGACTTACACGTCGATTACAACGCACACAACGACAAGGCACAGCTTATCGTGACCGGCAAGGCGAGTGTCGTACTGAGTCCTATCCTACAGCAAATGCTGGGTTTCGATCTAAAGACGTTCGCTGGTCCAACCGAACACCATGGCGAGATGCCGATGGATATGAAGTCGGGTATGTACGGACTCTACGTCTACTCGGACGTGGTGGACAACCACATCGTGGGCGATATCAACACACCTCTGTTACGGGTGGTCCCCATTAAAAAGACGTATGGAGGTCAAGTCACCCACAGTTTCACCCACATGCTCTACTTGCCCGTACGACAAACTGACATCAACACGATCACGGTGGATATAAGAGATGACACGGGACGACCGGTGGCATTCGAACGAGGAAAAGTGGTGCTGACACTTCATTTTCGACAAGCACGTGCTCCCCACTTTGCATAATGAAAGTACCTTACGAGTGCGATGCACGCAGCTATGCCGACTATTATGCCCAACAGGCCGGGGTGGCTTTCCGGTCTTTAGCGGTGCACGCATGCAACGAGGACATGGACTGGGGAACATACTCGGCAGCATCGTCAAAACGTTCCTGCCCTTGGTGACGCGTGGGGTGAAAGCAATGGGCAAACAAGCGGTACGCAGTGGACTGCAAGTGGCCGGTGATGTCTTGGGGGGTACGGCACCCAAAGAATCCTTGAAACGGCGGGCCAAAGAAGCGGGAGGCGTCTTGGTGGCCAAAGCACAACGCACCGTAGGGAATAAAAGAGCTGCCCCACCGAGACCACGCACCAGTCGACGACCGACCCAGCGACGACGCACATCGAAGAAGACAAAGGATATCTTTTCTTAAAACATGTCCTTAATCCACGCCGAGTCCTGCCCCTCCACCAACAGTGAATTTGATTTGTGGACCGTGCCGCCCACACAGACCAGTGTCGAACAAGGATTATGGGTGGGCATCTCCCGCTCTCCAGCATCAACGAAACCGGGCCCATCGAGTTCACCATCAGTAATGCGGATACGGCCTATGTGGATTTAGCCCATACCTACTTGTATGTGAAAGCCAAGGTGGTCAATGGAGCTGGCACCAGAATCGCTGACCAAGCAACGGTGGGCCCGACGAATCTCTGGCTGCACTCGATGTTTCAGCAGGTGGATATTTTTCTCAGCGACAAACTCATCAGTGACTCCACCAACACGTACCCCTATCGAGCCTACATCGAGACACTGTTGTCGTATGGCCGAGAGGCTAAAAAATCTCAGCTGACAACCGCTTTATTCTACAAGGACACGCCCGAGCACATGGACACGGCGGACAATGGGGGATATAACAAACGGAAGGCTTTCACTGCGAACAGTGCCTCGGTGGATATGATGGGTCGACTGCACGCAGACATGTTCATGCAAGACCGGTACCTCTTGAACAAGATCCCCATCAAAATCCGACTGATACGGGCGCCTCCGACCTTCGCCTTGATGGCCACTAACGTAGAGGGGCATGCAGGCGGACTATAAGATTGTCATCCAAGACGCAGTCCTGTATGTCCGAAAAGTGAAACCGAATCCAGCCGTTCAATTGGGACACATGAAAGCCTTGGAAACAAAACCAGCCCAGTACCCTATCCGACGTGTACAAACCAAAGTGTTCTCTGTGCCTGCTGGAAATATGGGCGCCAACAAAGAAAACCTGTTCCTGGGGAACTACCCAAGCGATTGATCCTGGCCTGTGTGGAAAATACCAGTTTCAGCGGAGCCTACCCAGAGAATCCGTTTGACTTTCAACATTTCGGCATCAATTTTGTGGCCCTGCATGTGGATGGACAACAGGTGCCAGCCACGGCCTTAACACCGAACTTTGGGCGGAGGAATTTCATTCGAGCCTATCAGAGCCTGTTTACAGCCACCGGTCAAATCAACCAGGACGAAGGGAATATGGTCAGTCGGGAGGACTACGCGAACGGATACACGTTGTTCTGTTTCGATCTGACCCCCACCTTAGAGAACGACCATCAGCTGGCCCTGGCCAAGCAAGGCAACTTACGGTTGGAAATCCACTTTGCACGAGCCCTGGCGACCACCGTCAATGTGATCTGCTACGCCGAGTTTGACAACATCATTCAAGTGGACAAGGCGCGCAACGTCCTGTGTGACTTCTCCACCTAACATGGATACAGACCAGATAACCACCGTGCTGGAGAATGACCCAGAGACACGTATGGTCTTTCAAGGGGTGTTCGCCCGAGATGTGTTTCCATTAGACCGTATGTATCCTGCTGCTTACGTTCTCAACACGGACCCGATGGATCGGCCCGGTGAACACTGGGTGGCCGTGTACTTGACAGAACAGCAGGGCGAATACTTTGACCCGTACGGCCTGCCACCCCTCCATCCCGATTTAACAGACTTCATGGATCAAGGCACAGAGACGTGGTGTTGGAACAGTCAAACGTTGCAAAGCCTGACCAGTGGCGTGTGCGGACAATATTGCTTGTTTTACCTGTACCATCGATGCCGGGGAAGACCCTTATCTACCATCGTACAGATGTTTGACGAGTACCCCAAGGCCGAGGACCGCGATGTACTCGTCTATGACTGGGCCGCCCATCATTTCAATGTACAAGCCCCGTTCTGGGCTTAAGTTAATTACAAGCCCCTTATTCTGGGCTTAAGTTTACAAGCCCCCTGTTCTGGGCTTCAATGTGCAAGCCCCTTGTTCTGGGCTTCAATTAATTACAAGCCCCTTGTTCTGGGCTTCAGTTTTCACGTGGTTGTTCTCACGTTGTTGTTGTTCACTGAATAAAAAAAATGAGATCTCACCAAAAAACCCTGTCTTGTGTGTTTTATTCATAATGCATCAATGCCCAATATGGAGATTCAGTCAAACTGAAATCAGTGGTGTAGGATGGGGCCAAAATGTAACCCATCAAGGTTAGAATGCAAGAGCACTATAGTAAAATAGAGAGCCAATGAAATCAGCCTACAGACCAAGTACGTGTTTTTGGTCTAGGTTTGGAGCGGGCATTTCATTGAGGTGCGTGTATACGGTGAGTGAAGAGACTCGTCCAACACGTATAGATTATGTTGATGACTAAGTTCTAGGTAACCCATCAAGGTTAGAATGCAAGAGCACTATAGTAAAAATAGAGAGCCAATGAAATCAGCCTACAGACCAAGTACGTGTTTTTGGTCTAGGTTTGGAGCGGGCATTTGATTGAGGTACGTGTATACGGTGAGTGAAGAGACTCGTCCAACACGTATAGATTATGACTATAAGTTCTATGAGCATAATGCATGAAACTGGTTTTGAACACCGTATTAGCCAATCAGTGGCCTAGAATGGAGCCAAAGGTAACCCATCCATGTCCAGAAAACATTACCCGGGTGTACAAGAACCCAGATGTAGGCGCGGACGTCAGCGAAAGCACACCGTGAGTACCCCAATTCGATTGGCTGATTGTTCGACCGCTGATTGGTTCTTTTTCTCGACCGCTGATTGGCTCTTTTTCTCGACCGCTGATTGGTCCAAATGGAACTGCCCATCTTTCCCAGGTTCATCTAGAATCCCCTTTTTGGTGCTCAAGCTCTGACTATAGCGATGCCGCAACATTGTCTCATTGGACATTGGACCGTTTGACCTGGAGGTGACCCTTTGACCTGACATGCGTCCGCGCGCGCACTGCCGGGGATGACGCGCGCGCGCTGCGGCCGGAGAACCCGCGCGCGCGCTCGCGCTGGGGGGCCGGGGCGGGGCCGCGCCGGGAAAAACAAAATCCGGCGGTTGAACATACGGACGTCTAAGAGGAAACATTAGGAACTCTTCTATGTTTGGAGGTAGTTTTTTAGTGAAAAACCCGGAAGTGACGTCACAACCCCCACGTGACCTGCGCAGCAGAATGGATACGACACCCTAGTGTAACTCCCTCACCTAGGCTTCACATGGATACCTCACTCGATCCCATCGACCCACTAGGGGACCACCACCACCCCAACACGTATATTTCTATACTACGGCCAGACTGCGCATGCGCAGAATGCCGCTAGTTCAACCCCACACCCAGCCCATCAGATGCCCCTTCACGAAGGCTTCACTTGGATACCTCATACGACTCCATTGGACCATTCGTGGCTCCCCTAGCTCCAACACGTCTAGCGGGACACATACAGGGTCCAGTTTTCGACACTAGGTGACCACATCCCGACAGAAATGGCCAGTTTTCGACACCGGATGTGCCGCCATCTTGAACAAACGTGCCGCCATCTTGGATATGTCCCATAATGCACCGGGTCAAAATACTCGCTTCTGATTGGACGAGAGCTCCGTGGCGGATTTGAAATACTCGCTTCTGATTGGACGAGAGCTCCGCATTGCATCTGCGCATGCGCAGAATGATATTCCTACCGCACACCCAACCCATCAGATGCTCCTTCACCTAAGCTTCACTTGGATACCTCACTCGACCCCATTGGATCATTAGGGACTCCCCTACATCCCAAAACGTCTATGCGCATGCGCAGAATGACGCTATGTCAAACCCACTAGTCCAGTCAGATGCCCCTTCACCTAGGCTTCACTTTGATACCTCACTCAACTCCATCGGCCCATGAGTAGCTTCGCTAGCTCCAACACGGCTATTTCCATACCCTTGGGCCACCGCGCATGCGCAGAACGCCGATATTTCAACCCCACACCCAACCCATCAGATGCCCCTTCATCTAAGCTTCACTTGGATACCTCACTCGACCCCATCGGACCAGTAGTAGCTCCCCTAGCTCCCAACACGGCTATTTTCATACCCTTGGGCCACCGCGCATGCGCAGAAGTCCGATAGTTCAACCCCACACCCAGCCCATCAGATGCCCCTTCACATAAGCTTCACTTTGATACCTCATACAACTCCATCGGCCCATGAGTAGCTCCAACACGGCTATTTCCATACTCTTGGTGTACACGAGTTGTCTCCCTTGCGTCAGTGTGTGCAGATGGCGCTATGATCGACGCCGTGATGTGGAAAGGGCGTCCCCACACCATCCTGGAGCCGCCATTTTGTTTGTTGATTTTCTGCGGAGATACACGGGACAATAAACGCTCGACCCTAGGGTGGTACAGATGCTAGACTGATCCTATTAACATGGTACAACACCTATAGATTATGTTTATTATTATATGGCTTAGAGGTTTTTTTGAGGGTAATGTGAGGGTTTTTTCTCCCCGTGACCTCCCCACCGCCTCGTTTGCTCCCTTGCGCCGCCATTTTGTCCCATCCCATCCCACATCAGCCGCCATTTTGTCCCATCCCAACCCACAGCCGCCATTTTGTCCCATCCCATCCCACGCCGCCATTTTGAACCCACCACCACCACCCACACTGGTCGCCAATATGCAGATCGAGTTGTCTCCCCCTAGTGCGGGTTTTTGCCACCAATGTGTACAGATGGCGCCACTAGTTCCTCCCCAATCCTCCCCGTGACGTCACTACATCCGGGTGAAAGTTTGTTCAATTTGCCCTTTGTATACTACTGCCCATATAGTTCAGCATTTCCCGTTCTGTAACTATCCATTCTCTATATCTTATTTCCGATTTCAATCTTAGGTACCTTTGTTACGTTTCTCTAATCAACTTAATACATTTTTTCTAATCTCTGTTTCACTTGTGTTTATTCCCCTGATTGACATTTCTGCTGCCACTCTATACACATTCACACACCTCAATAAATCACCACCCGTATCTATTATCCTTATCAAACTATTGCCATTTCGATTGTGTATTGTCAGGCCTATGTGGTGTGTGTATTCCTTGTCATGTCTATTTGCCACTCATGTTTACATGTTCACATATTATCTGATTGGCTATTGCCCTTTAATTTTGTGTATCGAACCATGTCAGTCTTTATTAGTCGTTTTGTATACAAGAGCCTGTAACAGTTGTCTCCCATTGTCCATATTGAATAGAAATAGCCATAGACATTCGAAATTAATATTATTACTATTAGTAGATGTATGTAACTACTTTTTAACCTGGAATATCTATCTAATTGTTAGAATGGATGCAAATACTATTATAAAATAAGTTACTTAATGAATTACTATAGTTCTACTCTGTAAACGAATTATTAGAGGCCATCATTCCCAAATACAAAGTTTCCACCGTGTCTATTATAAACTTTTCATACCAGTGCCTAAGAAAAGTAGATATACTATTATCTTCGTACTGTATTGATGTAATGGACTCTACTAATAGCGTATAGGTATCCCCATGAGTACTATTAGCAGACTCATATCTGTTCTCCTATGTAGAAATTGTCAATTGATAACCAATCCAAAGCCAGTTCCGCATGTTCTGCCTGGTAGCACCAATCCCGAATGTGTGTGAATAATAATACAAGATGGTTTCCAACAAGAGAGAAGCGGTCAACAGTTCCAATGTTGTCAGCAAGACATGCTCTTGCGATCACTGACCATTATTCTTTATCCCAATGAATTCCAAGTCGTTTCAAGTTCACATGGTGTAGAGCAAATGGAAGTACACCAAAGCTGTATATGACTTTGAGGATCATACTTTTGATGTGATTTGTCAAGTCGATCGTAGAATATAACTGAGTTGCATCGTAAGAAACCGGGAACGATTTTAGTCGCTTGCTACATATCGTATAAAAGAGAAACAGGTCATTTTTCATACAGTAGTGACATAACTGTAGCAAAAACAAAAACACAAAGACTGCTTCATTCAAATATGAGCAAATGTGGGATATTAGGCCGCGTCATAAATTAGGTCCGAATGATCATGTATTTACGCCTGTTTTCTCTGTTTCTCCTAAAAGGGCTGGGCTGTTGTCCATATTTCGAGCTTCTGATGTACATTGAGGGATCAATACCCTAAAAAGCGGCCTCTTATTTGCTTTAGAACATAGACCTGATTAATCGCCCGTCGAATATACTATTCCCAGTTGGTCGATAAATCTGCGCTTACCCTTGTTACGTAACGGGATGTTAAAGATTGTTTGTTTATGCGGCCTAATACGCACGTAACCCAGCACTGAACATTGATCTATTGGCACAACCTGGGGAGAGGATGTCTATTATCGATTATCTAATACCGCCCGTCAGTTCGCCTGTGTCTACTCAGACGGTAAACCTGAATCTTTCCTTTAACATAGGAGTCCACAAAGATTTTCCGATTCAATAAGCAGATGATCTATGTGGATATCATCTTACATGTTGATACATACTAATCTCCGAGCAGGGGTTATCTCCCCATTTTAACATGTGAGTGAATAATAGGACGGAAGGGAGATAACCCTTGCTCGGAAATTGAGGAGGTATACATTTAGATTTCCAACAAACTATCCAGATAGAAAAGGGTGTCAGCAATACAAGCAATATCTGTGATAAAATGTGATCCCTGGCAAATATTCTGTTATGATCCACGAATGTGAGTATGTTTAGAAGAAGTATGATTCTAAAGTTTGTCCAGTCTAATTAGTCGTCAAAAATCAATAGTCAACTCTGCGTAAATTTTCTTTTTTCATCGTGTAGAACAAACTGAACTCTACAAAACGACCACCATTACTCTGTGATATCGATAATATATCATGTTCACCGGTACAAAGGTCAACAATGCCTTGTACGGTCATAGAGGTGTTTTCGGTTTATCATTCGGCAATTTCACTGGGCATGGGATATAAGCGACACTCTCACAGACCTCCTTTTGTTACTTTATACGGCATCAATGAGCTTACATTATGGCGTCTCCCTATGTAATTGAGGCCCGGTACATGAAACAACTGTACTAAAATTTTATATGGAGATAATTACAAAGTTATCTCATGCGTGATATTATCGATATCACAGAGAAATGGTAGTCATTTTGTAGAGTTCAGTTCGTTCTACACGCCGCCAAAAATAAATTTATCTTAACTATTATTTTTGACAAGCTCCAAAGTAGACGACTTATTAAAATGAACTGCCTTTAGTACACCATCTCAGCCACATTCGTTGTTTTTCAGGTATGACCCGTTTACATGAATGACAAGTACATTGCCAAGTCCAAATGTTATATCTGAAGGAGGACCACCAGTTTATTCGACAACGTTAGATCAGGCCACCTCCCAAAAATATCAGAAGCTTGTATTCAAAGCCCTCGCAAGCTGTTTCGCATGATTTTTAAGCTGTTCTGAAAAAGAAAACTTGCAGTCTGTTTCTGCGGATAGCAGAAATCGTCTAACTTCGAAAACTGATCTCGAAGACTTCAAAAGTTGTTCTCAGAGATTCCTGAGTTATTCTCAAAGTATTTCTTCTTTAGAAGCTGTTCATATCTAATATTTTCCTACGAAGTAGGCTACCATCTGCAAATTGTCCGGTAGTCAATCAGTCAGTCCATCCGAGACCTTTCGTCCGCAAAATAAGGAGAACCGTTGACATTAGAATCTTGATTTTTTGCATGAAGGTGCATTAGGGGACTGTTACCTGCAAGTTCTGAGCTGACCTACTTTTGATGAAAATTTCTGGTGATTTTTGATGAAAATTACTGGTGATTCTGACATGGGCCGTGCCCATGTTAATATAGGCAGGATTTCAACTTGGGGCGGGGGGATTTCGAAGAGCTCAGTGCGCGTCGGAGTCCTAATGCCTACCCTACTTCGTAGGTCCTGTGACGTTAGTCACACTGCCATGTTAACAATAGTTTAACAATTTCATATACCATTTCACCCCATTTGTGATATCTGACTAATCATTTAGATCTAAAAAATACAGTTGCTTCGTGTGGTCTTGCTAACATCAATGACAATCGTTGACGCTTCTGCTTTTCAATCAAGCGATTGGTGTAAAATATTTACGGCTTTCTCGACGTGCCAAATAGAAGTAATTTCATTCTTTTTGCTGAATATTTTTCTGCTGTTTCTATCATTCCTTCAGTCAAGGCTAATAAAATGACTTCAAAAATCCATGACTTAAATATGACGATTTTAATCGACGTCACCAATCTTTCTAGCAGAAACTTATAAAACAGGACTATACCACCAAGCTCCTCCACTCAAAGTTTCTTAAATTGGCGATATATATATCGCATGCTAATAGGGAAATACGAATGTAGCGTGCAAGATGTATGACGTTACGTTTCGTAATACGGATTTGGTATTTTTGGAACATCATGTCTCGCCGGCATCATTGAAAACTGTTGACCGCTTTTGTCTTGTAGGAAACTAGTCAGTTTTTATGTATACTATGATTTATTTTTTTTGAAGTTCGTGCTAGTGCTGTTATATGAATTAGGTCTTTGTATTTAGGACGCGGAAATTATCTAATTGGCGACGGCTGAATAATGAATGACGGACTAGACGATTGTATTTGAGAGGTTCCTCTGTCTATAGCGGAGTGGAGAAAGCCCTCTTGTTAACTGATGGCTGCAAAATTACCCCGATTGCGTCTTGTTTCTGTTGCTCGTCATTGTATCGAGAGAAAAACGCACTATAAATAGAAATATATTAGATTCTTCGTGCCAATATTGAGAGGTTCAGGATATCAATCCTCATTGAACCAGCTGGATGCGAACGAAAATAGATGATTAACTATTGACAAATTCATAAATTAGGATTACGTCTGGTTTCACCAGTATTTTCGTTATTTTCAGGATTACACTGACTTTGTATAGCACAGATTTTAGTGCTGAAAATTTGTCGAGTCCCATTCGGGATTCGAACCAGCGACCACCAGATTAAGGCACCCAACCGCCAGCACTATATGGCGGCGATCTAAACCACTCGACCACCGGGACTTCCACAAAAATAGTAGTTTGCAGACCGGTGATACTGAAAGCGAACACACAGTACCCCTCTGATGGTCGTAATGACACAGCTCCCATAGCTGAACACATGAAGGTTTTTTTTTTTTCATTTAGGAAGTGCTCGTATAACAGTATTTTCGTTATTTTGGAATCTGGAATTCTGTAATTCCAAATTAACGAAAATACTATTATACCCTCACTATCTAAATGACAGAGAATATATTCTGGTTTTGTCTGTTTCAGCTAAAAAATATCCAGCCTGCTGTGGTCCGTTGTCAAACACTTGAAGTGCATTGTAAACCATTACTAAGGTCTCTTTATTATCTTTCTAACCTAGACGCTCGTCGACTTATTTTCAATAGGGTCTGTTGAAGGGATTTCTTCCGGGCGAATCAAACAAAACCACGCATTACCCAGCGCAGAACATTGATCTATCTGTACCACCTGGAGAGGCAAAGTCTGTCATCGATTCTCAAATACTGGCGGTCCATTCGGCTGCGTCTACCCCGACGGTAATTCTATAATAGTCGGCAAGTCCAAAAACCATGTCCGTATGATAGTGTAAACTGAAATTCCATGTACATACAAGGTTGTCTCCCTTCTGTCCTATGTTGAAATTTCATAATGGTGAGATACACCCCTGCAGGGAGATTTGGTAGGTATATACTAGGAATACCGACAAGCCAACCATTTAGAAACGGTCAGTTGTGTCAAAAGTCATGATGCTTCTATGGACAAAAATCGCCTTAACAGATAATCTTTTCAAGAATTTCATGTCATTTACAAGAATTATGATGCCCCACAGCATTGTTTGATTAAAAGTAGACTTAAAAAAAAACAAAAAAAAAAACAAAAAAAAACACAATAGTATTGCGATTATCTGGGTACAATATTTTCTAAGGTTACATTGTATAACCAAAGGCGGAAATTAACTGGACTGGAATTAGGTGCCTTGGAAATACATCATATTTTTGTGCAGCGCGAAGCTCCAAGGATATGTTCCTGAATGCATGTTAGACTGAATACAGTGAATTCCCCTTGCTCACCGCCCACTTAAACGCAACAATAAAAGGGTGGTGTAAAACGATGCCGGAGTACTGACAAGAAGTCGTAGGACCCCACAGACAAATTCCTACGAAGTAGGCGAGAAAGGGATGACTGCAGCCCCGCAGCCGATGCGTCTGGCAGTAGCGGTGCGTCTCCCAGTAGTGCGTCTCCCAATAATCAAGGGAGACAACTCTGCACAGTACTTTTTGCCTCGAACATATACCCAAAGGTATATTCATGGTATTAAATTGCCTATTTAAACTGCCACAATAATATTTACACAGCTGAAACACAAAATTGAATCATTTTATCATATGCCATAAAATAGCGTGCTGTTGTTGTTTTTGTATTTGCTTATTGTAATTTCTAGGAACACGTAAATGACACAGAAGACATGTTTTAGCGTGAACAATTTTATTCAAGTAGGCTGCCATCTGCAAATTGTCCGGTAGTCAGTCAGTCAGTGAGTGAGTCCATCCGAATCCTTTCGTCAGCAAAATAAGGAGAACGGTTGACAAGAGAGCCATTCTTTTTTTGCATAGGGGACTGTTACCAGCAAGTTCTGAGCTAACCGAATTCTGATGAGAATTTGATTTATAATTATTTTTTAAAATTATTTATTGATGGATCAGCGAGTGCACTGTCATGCCCATCGGGAACCCTTGGTTGTATGTTTCACTGTGACTTTTGAAGGTTCCCTGATACGGCATATCACGTTGGACCGGTTCTCGTAAAATCACCAAAGTTAAGCGACTTTGAGCGCAGTCAAGACTTGGATAGGTGACCTCGTGCTGTACTGCTGGGCTGATAAGTGTCCAGGGTAATAGGAACTGAGGGCGATAATAGTTGCTACGCTAATGACTTACCAGCGGTGACATCTGGGAAAGTTAATAGTACCCATTGTCAATTAGAGCCTGCTATATAAATTCTCTCACGGTAGCACATAGGGCCCCCAAGTCATCTCTCGAGTACACACTTAAATCATATCAAACCCTACTTCGTAGATCCTGTGACGTAGTCACACTGCCATGTAAACTAACTGCATATTTCTAAACACATCACAACAACCAAAAGTGATCCCGTGATGAATAAATCCCAGCCACCCTTTTATTATAACTGTTCATGTAGACATAATGAATGGCGGAGCCCACAAAGCATTGGGTGTTATGAAGGTGCTGTATTTTATATACATTCCTCGCTCAGATTGAAATTGTATTCTGTTACCATTATCTTCAAGTCTATTTGCTGTTTACTCGTTATATTGACGTCACCTTGCATGCGAATTATCCCACTTTCGCTTCCATTTCACAATGGACGATGGTATTCGATATGTCCTGTATGATGATGATGATTACTCAAGCTGCAGTCTCTTTAAGCAGTTTTAGATTTTGTAAATATTTCTGTACGTTTGTAAAGGAGCACGTCTCTTCAGACGCTGTGGGAGGCTTTATCATGACCAACAAAACAGATTCTGGTCACGTACCTGCCTTGAATCCAAGGCCTTGAAGACTAAGTATTGTGTCTATCTGAGTAGTGTGTGCCATGGAATAAAATGCTCTCTTGCCCTTTGTCGATAATGTTACTAATCTTGAAGACTATGCTAAGCTGGTTGGTGGATGAAGACCGGCTTCACGAATCTAATAAGGACTCAGACTAGGTTGTTGGGTTGGTATTGATGCATACTATTCCGGAGTTGGGTCATACCTGCCTCCAGGCTCGATGTCGACATGAACGCTGGTGTTAAATTCCGCTTGTGTCTATTTCCGCTTAACTCGGGTCTAGGAACCGTATGAACTCATGTATTTCAAGATCCTCATTGTGTTCATATGAACAGTCACAATCAAAGCGTGACTGAGATACATCCTACACTGATAACGACTTTAACGAAGATCATATGGATTAAGAATATTGATCACCGATACGGATTTGATATTTTTGGAACATTATGAAAACAGTTTTATCAGCCTAGTTTTATGTATACAATAATTATTTTTTAAGCTAATGCTGTTATATGAGTTAGGTCTTTGTACTATGGACTCTGAAATTTTTTGTTGACGACGGCTGAATATTGAATGACTAAAAATGACAAAAAGTCATATGATCTTTCAGACAAATATACTGACTGCATATTTCTAAAACATCACAGAAATCAAAAGTGATATCCTGTGATGATTTGTATCCCAGCCACGCTTTGATTGTAGCTGTTCATGTGGACATATTGAATGACATGACCACACGGTCCCTGGCACTTGGTACCTGAGGTAACTGAAGACAGAGTTTGCAATTGCGAATATCACAACGAAAGTGATAGTAAACCCTCCGACGAAGTGAAGGTCAAATGAAAGACAATTTTCAACTGTATCCAAATATATTTTTACTTCATTTATGCGATTTTTTTCGAACCGGGTAAAAGTACTTAACTTTTGTATGGTAACTCATAAGTACCAAGTCAATTTGAATCTTGCATTTAATTTCCTCGATATTTGTGAAACATGCACGTTGGAACAGTAGGTCTGTGTTGAAAGTCAAAGTATACACACCTTAAGTTTGAGTCAAGTATTAGAAAGTGCATACAATGTTTAAAATATATGTATTAAGGCAGTGTGACGTCACCGGACCCAGATATGAACACAACAGACCACCATAGAATCTCATGCTTTATTTGCAGTTTACTCTGTGTAATAAAATCGTAAAAAATGACAAAAACTATTTTCAGACACTGTTTCCAACGGTCTTTCATTTGATGTCAACTTTACTTGAGGGTTTACGATCACTTTAACTAGAGAATTTATCGGGGTCTCTCCAGTATATCTCCAATGGAACGGCCTGGTTTTTGGAACTATCCACCAAATAAACAGACAAGTGACAAGCGTCATAGGAGACCTGAACACAAATTAAGAATAGCAGAATATCCTGAACACCAACGCCCGTGTGGATATCCAGTCATCTGAAGACGGAGGAACTTATCAAGTCAGGGCATTTTATCGGCCTCATTCCATCAGCACGGACAAAAGAAATGACACACACAACGGCGTCCATACTTAGCACAACGAAATCAGCAAAAAAACGTCATACTCAGATCCTACTTGCCATGATAACCGTTTCCGAAGGACTAGCATTTAAAAACAATTTTTGATGTCTTTCGGGAAAAACTTTTGAAATAACTTCTTCGCGTTTTTTGGAACAGCTACTGGGTTCACTATTCAGATAAGAAGATGAGAATGGGCTACTCTTATATCTCTTAAACCACGCCTTCCATAGCTTATATCAGAAAGACCTGTCTATGGCGTATATTTTCGCGTAACTTCATTTGCTCTAGACCCTTTGTCTTTAGCGTACACGCAAATCTTACCAATATTTTACACTATGATAGTCTGTCATTATGCGATTTAGCATGTCAAAGCATGTACCAGACTGGTTGGCACTGTCATGACATTTTGTAGGGATTTTATATATACCATTATCAGTTGTTTATGTTCATCTGCATCGGGCTCTGTATAGGGGGATCGAGAACAGTATATTAGATGACGGTTGTCGACTCATTAGGAAATGTCATGTTATGGTTGTGGGAAAAATGCTGGCGTACTGCTAGTAGGTTACATACATATTCTGAATTGGGGCGATATGCAAAAGGTGGGAAAAATTGACGACGTCTGGTGACTAAAAAGCAACCGCATGAGTCCACACGAAAGTTTCCCTCAGCGCCTCGCATTCAGTCCCGAGAATACGGTGGATTCTCGGACGTAACCCTAGTATCTCAGCCGGGCTTTTATTGCAGCTGTTCATGTGGAGACTATGGAGACAAGGACATCGAAAGATTCACGATTGATTCCTGTTATTTTGTGTATCTTCTCCCAGGTGTGCCCGGTGCCTTAATTCGCCTGTAGTAGTAGGGAGCAAGCATTTCAGAGCCCCTTTTCCAGGGAAATAACTCTGTTTTGTGGAGGTCACGTGGAGGAGAGGTCAAGTGCACTATAGTTCCGGCAGAATGGCCAAAAAGCTACCTCCAACACAGGAGAGTTCCAATTGTTGCAGGGAATGTATTCATTCGCGGTGATGCGCTCTGGCGGTGATGCGGTCGCGGGAAAAAGCTTCTGCGGAGAAAAAGTAGTCCCCAGACTTCAAATACGCTGCATGGTCCGATTGGGTCGAGTGAGGTATCAAAGTGAAGCATTCGTGAAGGGGCATCCAGTCATGGGTGGGTGTATGTAAAATTAGGATTTTTTCCCGAAACTATAAAAAGCGGAACACGGACTTTACCCCTAAAATAGGGGAAAACACCTATCAACACTAGCCAAAAGGGTTAATATCGGTCCCCGGGCTTATTGGGACCTGCCTATCAAGTCAATGGGGTGGGTGCATGTAAAATTAGGATTTTCCCCCGAAACTATAAAACGCGGAACACGGACTTTACCCCTAAAATAGGGGAAAACCCCTATCAACCCTAGCCAAAAGGGCTAATATCGGTTCCCGGGCTTATCGGGGCCTGCCTATCAAGTCAATGGGGTGGGTGCATGTAAAATTAGCATTTTTTCCTGAAACTATAAAAAGCGGAACACGGACTTTACCACTAAAATAGGGGAAAACACCTATCAGCCCTAGCCAAAAGGACTAATATCGGTCCCCGGGTTTATTGGGACCTGCCTATCAAGTCAATGGGGTGGGTGTATGTAAAATTAGGATTTTTTCCCGAAACTATAAAAAGCGGAACACGGACTTTACCCCTAAAATAGGGGAAAACCCCTATCAACCCTAGCCAATAGGGCTAATATCGGTCCCCGGGCTTATCGGGGCCTGCCTATCAAGTCAATGGGGTGGGTGCATGTAAAATTAGGATTTTGTCTCGAAATTATAAAATGCGGAACACGGACTTTACCCCTAAAATAGGAGAAAACCCCTATCAACCCTAGCCAAAAGGGCTAATATCGGTCCCCGGGCTTATCGGGGCCTGCCTATCAAGTCAATGGGGTGGGTGCCTGTAAACCTAGGATTTTTTCCCGAAACTATAAAAAGCGGAACACGGACTTTACCCCTACAATAGGGGTCTGCATTATACAATATAAGGGAAAATGGCTGTATGGGGTATGGGGATGGTCATTTTTTTTCGTGGGCTTTACTATGGCTTGTGGGGTCTCGTTTTTCTCGTTTCGCCAAGAAAATGACAATGGGAAGGGTCTCGGAGCGAAGCGGTGAAATTTTTGGGAAAAGTCACCGAGGTCTGTATATAGGCTCATACTGGCTATATGGGGGGGGATGGGTGGTCAATTTTTTTGTGGGTGTTACTATGGCTTGTGGGGTCTCGTTTTTCTCGTCTCACCAAGAAAAACACGATGGGAGGGGTCCCGGAGCGAATCGGTGAAATTTTCGGAAAAAGTCACCGAGGTCTGCATATAGTCCATACTGGCTATATGGAGGTATAGGTTCAACCTGGGAAATTCACACACGTTCATTGTGATATGGGTTGTGGGGTCTCGTTTTTCTCGTTTCGTCATTTAGAACACGATGGGAGGGGCCCCGGAGCGAATCGGTGAAATTTTTGGGAAAAGTACCATATAGCCCATATAGTCCCATACTGGCTATATGGGGGTATAGATTCAACCTGGGAAATTCACATACGTTCATTGTGATATGGGCTGTTTGGATTTGTTTTTCACGTCTCGTCATTTAGAACACGATGGGAAGGGTCTCGGAGCGCAACGGTGAAATTTTTGGAAAAAGTCACCGAGGTCTGCCCATATAGTCCCATACTGGCTATATGGGGGTATAGGTTCAACCTGGGAAATTCACATACGTTCATTGTGATATGGGCTGTTTGGATTTGTTTTTCACGTCTCGTCATTTAGAATACGATGGGAAGGGTCCCGGAGCGAAACGGTGAAATTTTTGGAAAAAGTTCACCGAGGCCTGGGTAGGCCCATAGGCTATACTGCATGGCTATGGGGGTATAGGCCCATACGGGGTGGACGTTTTGGGGTCTAGGTGAACCCCTAATGATCCTATGATGTCGTATGAGGTCTTATTTTGAAGCTCTCGTGAAGGAGCATCCGAATGGACTAATTGTTCGTCCGTTTTCAATAGTCTGCGCATGCGCAGTCTGGCCGTAATGTAGAAAGCAGGCATGTTGGGGGGGTATGTGGGTGTGTGTTTGGGGTAGAGATTGACCACTATGGGTCCTAATGGGTCGTAGAAGGTGTCAAAGTGAAGCTTGTGTGGGGTAGAGTCAGAATGGCGTATTTTTAAATGCAAGTCGCGTCAATCTGCGCATGCGCAGTTGGTTGTAGTAAGTAAAGTGGCCATTTTGGGGCAGTGCGGGAAGGTATTTGGTGTCGAGATGGACCATCCTAGGTCCGAATGCGTCCTGAGAGGTGTCATTTTGTAGCTCTCGGGGTGTAGACCCCGATTTGAGGGATGTTCACGTCATCTGTGACGTCATTGGTGACGTCATCAGTACGAGTAGTAGCCAACGTGAACATTTTGGGGCAGGGAAGGAAGGTATTTGGGGTAGATATGGATCCTCCTTGGTCCGAATGCGTCCTGAGAGGTGTCATGTTGTAGCTCTCGGGGTGTACAGCCCCATTTGAGGGATGTTCCCGTTATCTGTGACGTCATCGGTGACGTCATCAGTAAGAGTAGTAGCGAAAGTGGGCATTTTAGGAAAGTGCAGGAAGGTATTTGGTGTAGAGATGGACCCTCCTTGGTCCGAATGTGTCGTGTGGGGTGTCATTTTGTAGCTCTCGGGGTGTAGACCCCGATTTGAGGAATGTTCACAGCATCTTTGACGTCATCGGTGATGTCATCAGTACGAGTAGTAGCGAAAGTGGAAATTTTGGGGAGGTGAAGGAAGGTATTTGGTGTAGAGATGGACCATCCTTGGTCCGAATGCGTCCTGTGGGGTGTCATCTTGTAGCCTTCGGGGTGGAGACCACGATTTTAAGGGATGTCCACAGCATCTGTGACGTCATTGGTGACGTCATCAGTACGAGTAGTAGCGAAAGTGGGCATTTTGGGGCAGTGAAGGAGGGTATTTGGTGTAGAGATGGACCATCCATATCTGTCATGCGTATTATACAGCATCTGTCCTGTATTATACCAATCTGTGCTGTATTGTACTATATCTGTCCTGTGTTGTGCCATATATGTCCTGTATTATACCAAATCTGTGCTGTATTATACAATATTTGCCCTCTATTATACCATATCTGTGCTGTATTATACCATATCTGTCCTGAATTACACCATATCTGTGCTGTATTATGCAATATCTGTGCTGTATTACGCAATATCTGTCCCGTGTTATACAATATCTGTCTTGTATTATAGCAAATCTGTCCTGTATTGTACCATATTTGTCCTTTATTATACAATATATGTTCTGTATTATACCAAATTTGTGCTGTATTATACAGTATCTGTCCTGTATTATACCAAATCTGTGCTGTATTATACCATATGTTTCCTGTATTGTACCATATATGTCCTGTATTATACATTATATGTTCTGTATTATACAATCGGATAGCGTTTGTCGTGAATAACAACAAGGTCAGCAATGTTTATATAGTTTATTATCCCCAATGTTACATCATACCCAGGCTGGGGGAGCCGCCCTGGGTATATTTAGTATGTTCACAGCAAAACAAATTGAAATGTTAAACACCATGTTCTTTTAGGTACAAGTGTTTACTGGGCTCAAGTCAACGATCAGCATGTAGACATAGAGAGTATGTGCGGCATGTTATGGTATTCATCAGTGCACGGGTGACGCATTCCACCGATGGCGGTGGTCGGTCAGCTTGGTAAGGAAAAACGTGACATTGGTTACCCTCTCTACCACCCATTGTGTGTTGGGGCGTTGATGATGTGCCCATCTCAAGGCATCCACGGTGCCCAGTATCTCCAGCATCGTCTCTAGTGACCTCCGGTTAATGATGGTGAACGGCTGGTCAGACACATAGATATTATTGCCGGGATAATAATACCGTAACTGGTCCGTCTTTTTGTGACGTAAGATGTACCCGAAAGCGACATTCAATTTGAAGGCCTTAGTTTGATATTTGAAGATGGCTTCCACGTAGCTGCGTAGACGGGTGAGGTTGGTCAGTGGGAAATTGTAAATATCTTGAATAGGGCCATGAGGGTGGAAACAGTGCCGTGTCATGGACCAATGGCGCCGATCGATGTCACTCACTGGATGATTGTCCTGTAAGAGATCGCCCAGAAAATGTTCGATGTTGTCAGGCGTATGACTCGAAACCGTAACGTTGGGGTCCGACTGGATATCCAGGCTCTTCTGAACTGTGGGTATAGGCGGGCTCTCCTTCATCGCATCACCAGTGGCGTTCGTCTCCCCGGGTTTATCTTCACTGGGTCTGACCTTCCGCGGCTCCTCTTCAGTAGGAAGTTGTCGCTCATGCCATGGTACCGGGGCATGAATCAAACGTTGGTGTCGCAGCAACTGACTGGTCAGTTTGTAAAGCCGACCACAATCCTCGCATGGACGCTTGGATGGCCCATGAATTGAACGTTCATGGCGCAGTAAAGCATCTTCCCGATTAAATGACCGTGCGCAGGTTATACAAGTATACAGTCCGTCGTTGTGGACGGCCGTGTCGTGGCGACGTAAATTGTCTAGACGAGTAAACTGCTCCTGGCAAGTTGTGCAAGTGAACATCTTGGTGGTTGACAGAGTGTCTGATGAAACGACCAGGCCGCTTTCCTTTTATAGCACGCTAGCTGGTGATCTATTTTTAGCACACTTAGTTCAACTACCCCAAGTCGAGGACCGAGATGTATTGGTGGACGACTGAACCGCATTGCGCGCGCGCGTGTGTGTGTGTGTGTGTATGTGTGTGTGTGTGTGTGTGTTTGTGTGGGCAGTGGATTTTACATCCGGGATCTTGTCAACATCTGGGTTTCCAAGTGGGGTTTTCCCGTCGTTCCTCCGTCTTCCATCCGGGTACTGTGGTTTTACATCCGGGTCCTCAGCTTGCATCCATTGCGTACGTGTGTGTGTTTGTGTTTGAGTCCAATCGTGCACCATGTCGAATTACGTTCTCTCCGAAAACTTCCTCTCATCGCATCAATATGCTCAGATCCATTCAATATAAACACAACCAAGAGACATCAACACCAACAGGAACATTGCGTAATACACGTTTTATTATCCTCACAGCACCACCACCACCACTACCACCACTACCACCACCACCACCACCTAGCGTTGCCGCCGTCAACGATCAGCGTATAGACGTATAGAGTATGTATGGCATGTTATGGTATTCATCAGTGCATGGGTGAAGCATTCAGCCTATGGTGTAGTCGGTCAGCTTGGTGACGAAAAACGTGACATTGGTCATCCTCTCTACGACCCACTGGGTGTTGGGGCGTTGTTGTTGGGCCCATTCCAAGGGATCCACGGTGTCCAGTTTCTCCAGCATCGCTTCTAGCGACACCCGGTTAATGATGGTAAACGGTTGGTCAAATACCCGGATGTTACTGCTCGGGTAAAAATATCGGGCTTGGTCTGTGTCCTTATGCTGCAGCACATAACCAAACGCCAGATTCAACTTGAAGGCCGTAGTTTGATCGTTGAAGATGGCTTCCACGTAGCTGCGTAGACGGGCGAGGTCGGTCAGTCGGAAATTGTAGATATCTTGAATAGGGCGATGACGGTAAAAACAGTGCCGGATCATGGGCCAATGGCGCCGATAGATGTCACTCATTGGATGGTCTTCGTGTAACAGATCGCTAGGAACATTTATGGGTTCGTCCACGAAGTGTACTCTGCCCTCCACGTCGTTCAAAATCTGGCCCAAGGTCTTGTCGTCGGAATTTGACTGTTGAATTAGGGCGACATCATCATCGGCCCTCGTGCGATGGGTGGGAGTTCCTCCTGTCTCAATATTGGTGCCTACGGGCTCTTCTACCTGCAAACGTGACTGCGGAACAGGGTGTCGTGTGCGTTGGTGTCGCAGCAACTGACTGGTCAGTTTGAAAACATTCTTCGACCACATTCTTCGCATGGACGCTTGGGTACTGCATGGCGTGCACCTGTGTGGCGCTGTAAATGATCCGGGCGCTGAAACGACAGTGTACATATCGTACAGCTATACCGGGCGGTTCCTTCGTGCTTGGTAGCCTCATGGCGGCGCAAGTCGTGCAGACGAGTGAATGATTTCGAGCACGTAGTACAAGTGAACATCTTGGTGGTTGACAGAGTGTCTGATGAAACGGCCAGGCCGCTTCCCTTTTATAGCACGCTAGCTGGTGATCTATTTTTAGCACACTCTACCCCAAGTCGAGGATCGAGACTGGTGTACTGGTGTACGACTGAGCCGCATTGCGCGCGCGTGTGTGTGTGTGTGTGTGTGTGTGTGTGGGCTGTGGATTTTACATCCGGGATCTTGTCAACATCCGGGTTTCCAAGTGGGTTTTTCCCGTCGTTCCTCCGTCTTCCATCCGGGTACTGTGGTTTTACATCCGGGTCCCCATCTTACAGCCGGGTTTTGGACACCTGTTGACCTCAATAATTTGCATATGACCTCTGTGAGGTCACTTCCGCTTCAGTTCACGTGACCTTTGGCCCCTGCGCGCAATTTTTATCCGGTATTGTTCCGCAGCCACGTTTGCAGGTAGAAGAGCCCGTAGGCACCAATTTCGAGACAGGAGGAACTCCCACCCATCGCACGAGGGCCGATGATGATGTCGCCCTAATTCAACAGTCAAATTCCGACGACAAGACCTTGGGCCAGATTTTGGACGACGTGGAGGGCAAAGTACACTTCGTGGACGAACCCATAAATGTTCCTAGCGATCTGTTACACGAAGACCATCCAATGAGTGACATCTATCGGCGCCATTGGCCCATGATCCGGCACCTTTTCTACCGTCATCGCCCTATTCAAGATAGCTACAATTTCCGACTGACCGACCTCGCCCGTCTACGCAGCTACGCAGCTACGTGGAAGCCATCTTCAACGATCAAACTACGGCCTTCAAGTTGAATCTGGCGTTTGGTTATGTGCTGCAGCATAAGGACACAGACCAAGCCCGATATTTTTACCCGAGCAGTAACATCCGGGTATTTGACCAACCGTTTACCATCATTAACCGGGCGTCGCTAGAGGCGATGCTGGAGAAACTGGACACCGTGGATCCCTTGGAATGGGCCCAACAACAACGCCCCAACACCCAGTGGGTCGTAGAGAGGATGACCAATGTCACGTTTTTCGTCACCAAGCTGACCGACTACACCATTGGCTGAATGCTTCACCCATGCCCTGATGAATACCATAACATGCCATACATACTCTATATGTCTATACGCTGATCGTTGACGGCGGCGACGCTAGGCGGTGGTGGTGGTGGTAGTGGTGGTGGTGGTGCTGTGAGGATAATAAAACGTGTATTACGCAATGTGCCTGTTGGTGTTGATGTCTCTTGGTTGTGTTTATATTGAATGGATCTGAGCGTATTGATGCGATGAGAGGAAGTTTTCGGAGAGAACGTAATTCGACATGGTGCACGATTGGACTCAAACACAAACACACACACGTACGCAATGTGACTCATGAAAAACCTGGATGCAAGCTGAGGACCCGGATGTAAAACCACAGTACCCGGATGGAAGACGGAGGAACGACGGGAAAACCCCGCTTAGAAACCCAGATGTTGACAAGATCCCGGATGTAAAATCCACTGCCCACACACACACACACACACACACACACACGCGCGCGCAATGTGGCTCAGTCGTACACCAGTACATCTCGGTCCTCGACTTGGGGTAGTTGAACTGAGTGTGCTAAAAATAGATCACCAGCTAGCGTGCTATAAAAGGAAAGCGGCCTGGTCGTTTCATCAGACACTCTGTCAACCACCAAGATGTTCACTTGCACAACTTGCCAGAAGCAGTTTACTCGTCTAGACAATTTACGTCGCCACGACACGGCCGTCCACAACGACGGACTGTATACTTGTATAACCTGCGCACGGTCATTTAATCGGGAAGATGCTTTACTGCGCCATGAACGTTCAATTCATGGGCCACCCAAGCGTCCATGCGAGGATTGTGGTCGGCTTTACAAACTGACCAGTCAGTTGCTGAGACACCAACGTTTGATTCATGCCCTGGTACCATGGCATGAGCGACAACTTCCTACTGAAGAGGATCCGCGGAAGGTCAGACCCAGTGAAGATAAGCTCGGGGAGACGAACGCCACTGGTGATGCGATGAAGGAGAGCCCGCCTATACCCACAGTTCAGAAGAGCCTGGATATCCAGTCGGACCCCAACGTTACGGTTTCGAGTCATACGCCTGACAACATCGAACATTCTCTGGGCGATCTCTTACAGGACAACCATCCACTGAGTGACATCGATCGGCGCCATTGGTCCATGACACGGCACTGTTTCCACCCTCATGGCCCTATTCAAGATATTTACAATTTCCCACTGACCAACCTCACCCGTCTACGCAGCTACGTGGAAGCCATCTTCAAAGATCAATCTACGGCCTTCAAATTGAATGTCGCTTTCGGGTACATCTTACGTCACAAAAAGACGGGCCAGTTACGGTATTATTATCCCGGCAATAATATCTATGCGTCTGACCAGCCGTTCACCATCATTAACCGGAGGTCACTAGAGACGATGCTGGAGATACTGGATACCGTGGATGCCTTGAGATGGGCACATCGTCAACGCTCCAACACACACTGGGTGGTAGAGAGGGTAACCAATGTCACGTTTTTCCTTACCAAGCTGACCGACCACCGCCATCGGTTGAATGCGTCACCCGTGCACTGATGAATACCATAACATGCCGCATATACTCTCTATGTCTACATGCTGATCGTTGAATTGAGCCCAGTAAACACTTGTACCTAATGTGACGGTGCGTTAAATAATAAAACATGGTGTTTGATATTTCAATTTGTTTTGCTGTGAACATACTAAATATACCCAGGGCGGCTCCCACAGCCTGGGTATGATGTAACATTGGGGATAATAAACTATATAAACATTGCTGAACTTTTGTATATTGTATAATACAGAACATATAATGTATAATACAGGACATATATGGTCCGTGTTCCGCTTTTTATAGTTTCGGGGAAAAGTCCTAATTTTACATACACCCACCCATGACTGGATGCCCCTTCACGAATGCTTCACTTTGATACCTCACTCGGCCCAATGGCTACAGACTCCTAAATAATTTACACGTTCGGCAGTATTAACATAATTGTACCTCGCTGATTCCCTAATTGGATTTAGACTTTCATCTTTCGGCAGGAAGTAGTTTATTTCAAGCGCTACAAGGTGACCAACTTCTTGTCAAACATTATCCGTCAAAATTTTAAGCTGTGCGCGCCTCTACACAAGAGGTCCTCATTTCGCTGTTTTCTCTGCCTGCTGAAAACAGTGCTCAGGCCCCGCAGATAGTCCCCCGGCGAGGCATGTTATCGAGCAGTGAATCGAAATAAAATTTGCAGCTGAATAGAACAAATACCATACTTGCCAGTGGTACCAACGGCTTTCCATTAATCGTTGCAACGAAGGCGGAAAAAAATCGAGACAATTTTGGTCTTTGGCAGAGATTACGTATAGGGGTTAACGGATCGGCACTTTTTTTTATTTAGGAGCCTGTAGCCCAATCGGACCATGCAGCGTATTTGAAGTCTGGGGACTACTTTTTCTCCGCGAAAGCTTTTTCGCGCGACCGCATCACCGCCAGACCGCAACAATTGGAACTCTCCTGTGTTGGAGGTAGCTTTTTGGTCATTCTGCCGGAATTATAGTGCACTTGACCTCTCCTCCACGTGACCTCCACAAAACAGAGTTATTTCCCTGGAAAAGGGGCTCTGAAATGCTTGCTCCCTACTACTGCCTGTATTGAAATATCTCTTCTATATACAGAAATATATAAAATGCTTCATTCAAATATGGAGGAGGTTAGTATATTAGACCGCATTGATCGAAGAGGTCGTTGTACGAAAACAGTTGATCAGCTATTGACAAATTGATAAATTATGTTAAAATACCGGGGTATTTACGCCGGCTTTGTCTAATTCTTCAAACTGATGCCCAGCGGCTGCCCATGCATTATTGGAGATATTGGTGTTCATTGCAAAATCAATACTCTACAATAGCGTCCACTTATTTCTCTTAGAATACAGACGCGTGATGAATCCCCCGTCTATTCCTTCTCAACCTTTCTCCAGTTGGTCGATAATCTACGCTTACATATGTTACGCAAGGTGCTGTTGAACTTATTTTCTTTGCGATTATCGAATACTGGTAGTTCAATCGTCTTTTTCTTTCTGCACACAAACGGGCATGTTCCTTACCGTTATGATAGTATATGGTATGGGCGTGCACAGAGATTTTTCCGTGTCAATAATTCAGATGCGGTTATCGTTAGGGCCCAATCCATGGAGGTGAAATAGTAGTTTAGACTACCTTAATGTTGGCTAGACAGAAACGGACTCGTTTGGGGGGGATATTGTATTATAAGGAGGCCTCTCTATCGAAGTTTCTGCGGTAAGTCTCAAGGGAAAATTAATTAAGATTTTGCACTTCTTGATTTATTTCATAATTTATCACATATATCAAACATTTATAGATAATGTTTCTGTTTGTAACTAAGTCAAACCTGCTTTTAATTAATGCCTTTAATCCCTTATTAATTGCACAATCAAACGTAGAAAACGGAAGTTTAAAAGAAAAAGTTAACTCCCCTAGGAGAGAGTTGTCCGCCCCTAGGAGAGCTCTTCATTCAATTCCAGCGTGGCCACTATAAAGGCGACTGTAGCCTCATTCCTATCCTCTTTCTCAAACCGAGACCAGTAGTGAAACAAGGCCGCGGTACGAGGGGACGGAAGGGTGGGCACATTAAATTAAAAGCAGGTTTGACTTAGTTACAAACAGAAACATTATCTATAAATGTTTGATGTTTGCTACCTAAGTCTTAAACCTGCTTTTAATTAATGCCCTAGTACCAACATACGGAGGTGGGAACCTCGGTCTTGTAGTATATCAAAGTAGGCTAAGTGACCGCTGGAATGACACAGAAACATGGGCATAGCATGAACAATCCATAATCAACAAATGAAACCTTGGTTATCAATATAAAAAGGTTAAACATGTGAATAAGATACTGATGTACTTATCTTCGATTGTTCACAGCCATGTAGCTGTGCTTGTGGTGTGGAAATTATTAGTTTCCCCCCGAGAGAGAACCTCAGCCTTACGGGGGATAGGTCTACTCGGGAGGCCGTCTATACCAAGAGAGAACCTCAACCACTAGGGACATACGGTCTACTTGGTAAGGCCTATTTATCTTGGCTGTTCCTAAGACCGGGTGAGGCAGAACTGGTCCGGGCCTAGAGATCGCCAAGTCACACCACTCTCAGTCCACAATCGTCTTCCATCCAACTTGCATTTAGGGAGTTGAGTGAAGAAGACGGCGCTGAGATCATGAGAAGGACGTCAGATTCAACCTGAAGGACACAAACAAAACCGCAGTTAAGGTAAAGATCACACTCACCATGGATACATACATCTTAGGGTGATGATACAGTGTCTGACATCTCTTTAGAGGATCTAAGGTCGTCCATCTGACTTATTTCTTCCTTCAATATTAGATCAATCAATTGTGGACCAATAGTATGAATGAGATGAGATGATACAGCAATTTGCAGATTTGCTGTGATGATTCAAACTGCCGCCCCCCCCCTTTTTTTTTGGAATTTAGTAGACCACGTGCTGGGCCGCTATTAACGGCCCAAGCGTGGATATCCCTTCTGACTGGACTGACATATCTCTCAGATAGAAGTTGGTGAACGTGGAGTTCGCCGTCCAGGCACAAGATTGGACAATGTCATGGAGGGACAGATTCTTCCATAATGGCCATGACGAGGCAATGGCGCGAATCTCATGAGAAGAGGCATTCGACAACAAAGGGGGAGCGTCTATGGCCAATTGATAAGACCATTTAATGGTTTTCTTCAACCACGCGGCGATGGTATTTTTGGTAATGTCACGCAAAGCCGACGGCCGAAGAGACAGAAATAACAGGCGCCGAGAGCCGCGAGCGGAGTCGGTACGAGTAAGATAGTGGCGAATAGCCCGGACAGGGCATAACAGGAGGTCGTCTTCGAGCCCATGCACAAAGTCTGACAACGCAGGAATGGAGTACGATCGTTGAGCGCACGGACCTGAACGCACAGACTCATTTTTGGCAATAAATTCAGGAATGGGCCGAAAAGAAATGCGAGACCAATCCGCCGTCCAGGTCATAGAAGATCTTTCAAGAGCATGAAGTTCAGATACTCTAGACGCTAAAGCAAACGCCGCCAAAAAGGCGGTCTTATAAGACACAGCTTTTATAGAGGCGGATTCCAAAGGTTCAAAGGGCGGACGAATCAGAGCACACAGAACCACACCAATATCCCATTTCGGTAACAGTTGGCGCGTACGGCGAGACTGTAACGCGAAGGCGCGAATGAGCGCAGAGATATTATCGTTTAGACTAATGTCTACACCCGAAGTAAGGCGTAACACCCTAGCCAGAGCAGATCGATACCCTTCAATGGTGCTGATTTAAAACTTCTTATCACGATGAAGATGAAGGAGAAAGTCAGCTACTAGGGAAACAGAGGCAGAGTCGGGATCGGCATCTTGTCCTCGACACCAGGAGACGAAATAGGACCATTTCGCCTGATAGATCTGTGATGTGGAAGATCGATTGGCTGAAACCATCGTTCGTGCAACCTCTGCTGAAAATCCCTGGACTGCGAGTGCATTCTGGATAGTCTGCAAACGTGTAGGTTGAGCCACCGAGGGTTGTGATGAAAAATCCCGTGCGGTTGACGTAACAGGTCGGGCCACACTGGCAAACGACGTGGCGGGGCGGTGAGAAGCGGGAGCAATACCGGAAACCACTGTCGCCGAGGCCACCACGGGACTACGAGTAGAATGATGCAGTCGTGACGGGTAATCTTCTGAAGTACTTCCAGAATTAGGGCGATCGGCGGGTAGGCATAAGCCAGGAAGTTGTCCCAATTGATTGACAGGGCGTCGATGTCGAAGGCTTGAGGATCCCGAATCGGACTGACAAACAGGGTCAATTGGGCGTTGTTTCTCGTAGCAAACAGATCGATCAGCGGCGACTCCCAGATGGTGGAGATCTGCTGGAACACCTCCGGATGAAGTTGCCACTCGGTCTGAAGAACGGTGTCCGGACGTGATAAGCTGTCCGCTAAGACATTGAGCCGACCCGGAACATGGCGGGCGTGTAGATGAATGTGATGAAAACGAGTCCACTCGTAGAGATCCCACACAAGGCGAAACATTGGAAGCGAGCGTGTTGTTCCCAACTTGTTGATGTGAGCAATCACTGTGGAATTGTCCGTCGCAATGAGAAGAGACGAGTACATGAGACGATGACTCCAATGTTGCACCGCCAGAAAGACTGCCTTCATCTCCAGAAGGTTGATGTGAAGACTGGCATCCAACGTTGACCATCTGCCGGATACTACTAATTCGTCCAGATGGGCACCCCAACCGGTCTCGGACGCATCGGTGTACAGATGATGACTCGGAGCCGGAAAACGGAATGGAACGCCCTGCATGACGTTGAGCCGGGATTGCCACCAGATCAGATATGGATGAAGAGACGTCAATACCGGCACCGCTGGATTGATGGAAGGTGTCAGTAGGTAAGGATACAGATGATACTGTAGTGGACGCACCTGTAGTCGGCCGTAATGAGTTAGGTCCTGAGTGGAAGTGAGCAAACCTACCAAACTTTGCCACTGTTGACGTGTCCGTGACGTTGATGACAAAAACTTTCGGATCAACAGCTGAATTTTGTCCCAACGATCTTCCGGAGGATATACCAGTTGATGATGAGTATCGAACACTGCGCCGATGTAACGGCGAACTTGAGCCGGGACCAACTCTGACTTGAGAGGATGAGGGATGAATCCTAGATGACGTAAGACCAGAAGCGTGAACTGGACTTGCACGTTGAGACGAGACTCGTCCGCTGCCCATAGGAGGATGTCGTCTATATAAACCTCTATCTGAATACCCCGGAGGTGTAGAAAAGCCATGACCGGTGAGGTAATGCGGGTAAACAGCCAAGGAGCTATGTTGACCCCGAATGGGAGAACCTGCCATTCGAAACGACGTTCGTTGACAACGAAGCGGAGATAACGGCGATGACGAGGATGAATTGGAACATGAAGATACGCGTCCTGCAGATCGACTGAGGCCAGCCAATCCCGAAGATGTACACGGGCCCGAATCGATGAAACAGTCGGCATCTTGAAATGAGGGGGGGGGGTTTTGAGATGAAACTTGTTTAACACTTTTAGATCGATCACCATCCGCATCTGGGGCGAGTCCTTCTTGGGAACCAGAAACACGTGGCTGTAAAACCCAAAACTGTCCTCTGTCGGCGGTAACTCTCTGACCGCTCCCTTCTCGATGAGCGTGTTGACTGAAGACAGAAGAGTCTGCACGTGACTCGCGGAAACTGGTAGGCGGGATGGGCGTGGCCAAACGATAAGTTTGGGAAGGGAACGAAAAGTGAACAGGAAGCCGCGCTCCAAAACTCTCAAAATCCAGGTGTCGTCGGTGATGAGGCGCCAATTGTCTACAAAGTATTGAAGGCGGCCGCCCACAACATGATGACTGAACGACCGGAAAGCAGGAGGCTGCAAAACTTCGGCTTGATCGGATACGGGAACTTGATAGTCATTTACTGGAACGACCACCCCTCTTGGTTGATTTACCACGAAAGGAACGGCGACCTCGGCGTGGAGGTTTGTCAATACCCCGAAACCTCCCCCGAGCGCCGCCATCTTGATGGGAGGAAGAGGAGTTACGACCCCGCTTCGGACGACGATCCGACGAACCACCCCGAGCAACAGCCCCAATCAAGCGCGCAGTACGTTCCTCGCGGATAACAGGTACAACGGACTCAATAGAATTGTTGAAAATGGCGCTGGATGCTAATGGTTGATGAAGCAAAAAATCCTTAACCATAAAGGAGACGTCAGGCTTGACAGCCTTAAGTAAGGCGTTGCGTTGCGCTTGGAGAAGCGAAACGTATGAATAAGAAGTGGCCTCAATAACTTGATGGTTAGCCTGCACAAGGGTTTCAATGAAACCCCGCAAATAAGCAACGCGACCCGGAGACAAAGAAGTCGATCCATCGTCTAGGCGTAACTCAGGATCCAAAGCAATCCGCGAAGTAGCCAACAAAAACCAATCAGTGACTGAAGAAGCACGTTGGATTGCCAATAACATCTCTTGGATATTCTCCACAAATTTGGTATTGAATTCAAGTGGAGTCGACTTAACTGATTTAGAAACCTGAGATAAATCTCGATCACGCTTGGGTGGTTTGTCAGGTAACACGTTATCATGAAGAGCATGGGGAACTCGGAGACGAGGCTTCTTAAATTTATTGTCATCTTGTAATTGACGATCAAATTTGTCTAAATGATCCGCCCATGCTGGTGACGGAGCACATGTACGAGGAACACCCGGCTTGGGAGTAGCTAATGCAGAATCCGCAGCTGTCCGGCACTTATCACTAGAAGAACCAACCTTCGAAGGGGCGGGCATATCCGGAACCAACGCTAAAAGCGCCTGCATACTAAGCAAATGATCCATCTTCGACGTATCTTTGACACTAACCCGAGAGGAAGAAGAATCATCCGACTCACTCGACGAAACCGGAGACTGAGAACAAGACGATAAATCATGATCCACCGAATGATCAAGGACAGGGCCTCGTTGATAATGAACATGGTAATCTTGATCAGAGGAAGCCGAAACCCTAGGGTAACGGTGAGAAGGATCAGGAGAATGAACTGTCGACGTACGAGAACGGCGTACCGGAGAACGGGAGTGCCGTAAATTAGTACCAAAATGAACCGGTGGACGAGAACTACGGATCGGAGAACGAGATCGTCGAACCGGGGCAATAGAATCACGAACAGGTGAAAACAAACGATGAGGTGGTGAACCCGAGCGTTGTGTACGAGAACGTGAATGGTGATGTGAACCTGAGTGTCGTGTAGCAGTATGTGAACGACGATGTTTAGAATCAACAATTGCGGGGATTGATGTTCGTAAGCCCGCAACCTGAACACTTAATGGTAGAACCGAACAGGCTTCCATAGATTTTTCAGAATTAGGAAAACTATGTCTAGTTTTAACCCGTAAAGGAGAAATTGACACTCTACGTCGTTTCTTTGATTTCTTCCTACTAATAGGTACATGTGGAGAACCGATAGGTAAAGGAGAAATAACTTGGGGTGAAGATTCCTTTTGTTCGACGGGAACAATAGACTGGCCAGGCTTGACCGACCTGGCCTTTGTTGAGCGTAACAAAGGAACTGGATTTGGATCGACCCTAGACAATGAAACTCCGGACCGGGTCAAGCTGTCTAGCAACCTGGAATTATCATCGTGTAGGACGGTACCGCTTGGAGGTATACAAGCTGACACGGGAGACTGAGGGTCTTGACCAGCTCGGTCAAGATCCTCATTACACTTTACATCATTAACTAAAGAAATCTCTAAGACCCGTCTGTCGATCTCCGACAAAGACGGGTCATCACAAGCATGTAACAGAAAAGCCCGACGGGCCTGGGCATAATTCTTCCAGGCCGCCGGATTCCATAATACACATTCCGCGCACGTGGACGCCCGGTAACATAAATCTTTACAAGACAAACAAGCCGTATGAGCGTCTAGAGGGGATAAATCTTTCCCGCACGTACGACAAGGAATACCAGTCGGAACTTCAGACATGATAATACAGTAAGTAAGTTCCGAATGAATAACAAAAACAATACTTGATAAAGGATATTACACCAGCGAGACAACAACAACCAATGTTGTAAGATTGCCTCTGAATACTTCCCTAGATGTGCACTGCTCGAGCAAACAAGAGAAAGAGGATAGGAATGAGGCTACAGTCGCCTTTATAGTGGCCACGCTGGAATTGAATGAAGAGCTCTCCTAGGGGCGGACAACTCTCTCCTAGGGGAGTTAACTTTTTCTTTTAAACTTCCGTTTTCTACGTTTGATTGTGCAATTAATAAGGGATTAAAGGCATTAATTAAAAGCAGGTTTAAGACTTAGGTAGCAAACGAGCATATTTGCATAATCGCAGGCGCAGATGATTCTTTTGGGTTATTTAAAAACGTTTTTAGTTCTTCAGTGGATTGGTTTACATTTGCCAGAAAAATGTGGTCGCGTGATATCTACTGACAGAGTTGTCTCCCATAGTAAGATTCTGTCTTCCATGAAATATGACATCTGCTAGTAATGAGAGAAGTGTTGCCTCCGTCAAGTGTCAAGGGCTGAATGAGAAACAAAAAAAGCACATTTTTCAGCATATAAAAAATTATAATTGCTCAATATATTGTCTTCAGGACGTTCACTTTAAGACAAGGATGGACATTCTAAATGACGCAGAATGGGGATATGAAGCAGAGTTCAGCACTTTTAGAAGCAATGCAAGGTAGGTATAGCCATACTGTTTCCCGACAATTTTGAATTTAAACTTTTAAGAGTGAAAAGGGAAAAGCGAAATGGTAGTTGTTGACTTTGGAGATCAAATCACCTGATATGAAATTTGTACATATATCCATTTATGCTCCCTATACAGAACAACCCGTATTCTTTGAGAGAATCCAGGCATTACTTGGAGACATGGGATAAGCAGTACTTCATCATTTGTGGTGATTGAAATCTTGTTCAAGATCCTGAGTTGGATACATTTAATTATACTAGGATTAATCAACCAAAGGCCAGACAAAATGTTTTTGGGGATGAAAGAACTTGTTGAACTTGTATGTCCATGAAGAGAACTTAACCTGGGACAGAGGAGATTCAACTGACGACAAAACAATCCTACCAAGCAATCACGCTCGGATTCCTTCCTAAGTTCTAGAAATTTGCTTCATATGGTGAATAAGACCAAAAAAACAGTAATTTTCATGTCACTAAAACTTCGATTTTGAAAAGGATAGGACTTTCTGGAAATTTAGTAATTCATTATTGGAAGACAAAGAATGTGTCCAGTTACTCAAAACTCCTGAAACTATAGAGAGCAAGACTATTACTCCACCAAGACACAGGATCATGTCGAGGCAATAATCTTTGGTATTAATGACCAATTTCTGCTGGGAATGATTTTGTTGAATATTTCAGGGAAGAGTATTCCATATTCAAGTCACAAAACGAAACAGATGAACAAGAGAAAGAATTAAAAGGGAAAATATTCGAACAGGTGAAATCATCAAATGTAATCAAGAATTAAACTCTATTAATGAAAAAAAAGTTGAAGGTATTATGACGAGATCAAAGGCTAGGTGGTCAGAAATGGGGGAAATAACAAGCATCAGATCTGGCAGTCAATATTCAGCCGTTGTCCATAAAATAATATTCGCGTCAATACCGGTAATAGAAAGACCTATTTCCAACCAACCAACCAACCAAGTATTATTTAAACTTTTAAAGTCAGAGCACAAACATTATCTCAATAAGGCAATAACTAGGATAGGATCTAAAAATGGAAAGATCCTAAGTGACCAAAGTAGTATACTGGACGATATCAAGAACTTTTATATATAAAAAAAACTGTATTCCAAAACAAGAGTTGAGAAACATTATTTAAAAATCTAACGATCCAGAAATTAACCGGAAAGCAACAAAATCCTTGGAGAGTGAATTTTTATCTGACGAGATATTGACATCTTCAAAATCACAGAAAAATGACAAGACTCCCGGTTCAGATGAATTTAGTGTAGAATTTTTTTCATTTTTTTCTGGAGGGAAAATCTTGTCAGGTCACAATCTCAGTAAACCGCGATGGTATGCTAACGGAGATATATAGTTTTTCATATACATCAATGTTTACTCAGATTGTTCAGGTCCCTGAACTATGCCTATAGCGTAGGGGAACTTTCAAAGCAAAAACAAAAGCCAAACAAAAACTAGATGTAATAACCTGTCTACCAAAAGAAGATAGTTGGCGTCCTATATCGTTGTTAAACGTGACTTACAAAATTTCATTGCTCATCGGATGAAAAAGTGTTGCCAAGTATAATAAGTGAAGATCAAACTGGATTTATGTTTGGCAGATTTATGGGCGAAAATATGGGAATATTTCTAATGTCACGACCCAAGAAGCAAAACTTTTCCCTTTCTGATATTTTAATAGTTGTGAAAAGGCCTTAATTCGATTCGATATTATGAAGAAGGTTGTATGTTTTCTCATCTTTGGTCCCTCGATACAAAAATGGTTGGGAATGTTTTAAAAAATAAAGAGTCATATCTCTTGGTTAATGGTTTTGCTTCCCAGATGTTCTCGTTGTCAAGGGGGTGTCACCAAGGAGATCCCCTCTCCCGATATATTTTTCTACTTTGTGCTAAAATATTAGTAATTGACCTAAACCATGATGACGTTTATCCTCCTTCCAATTACGTGATTTGTCATTAATTTAATCGTTAATGCACAGCACAAGTGCCCGCTTGGGGCGAAGTCCTGCATGTAACACGAAACATCCATTTAAAACTTTCCGGAAGCGTTCGTTCGGATTTGCCAGATCAAGAACAGGTTAGGGTCAACCCATACCTTCCCATACAAGCGTTTTTTAACGAATATTTCATCCGGTAGTGAACTGAATCTTTTTGACACAAAATATCCGTATAATGCGCGTCAAATCCTGAGATAGTTAGAATTCTATAATATGCAAAACATTTTCATTTTTCAAATTTCAATTTCAGCTAAAAAGTGACTATGCGTCGATTCTGGCAAAAAAGCTATTTTAATTTCCATTTTCTCACGTGGAATGCTTGCTTGACCAAACTAAGAGTTTAAGAATTTCATCAGTGGAAAAATTGTTGTGTAGAAGTTATTTATAAAATCGTGTTTTCTGCCGAAGTGTGAGATTTTTAAATTGACGAAATTTCTAAAAGTACGAGCCTGAAATGAAGTTTTATTATTTGACGCATATTTTCATGTGACTGATTAATTATTGGTAGCAAGTTTCCAAAGGATATACACCCGGAAAGTAGCAAAACTTGCGCGTTTGAGGGCTTTTGCTTTAAATAAATTAATTTATGCAAAACCCTGAATGTAAACTCGTCAATGTTTTTTTTCAGAGATGCGAATAGATATTAGTGGCGTATCCCAACTATCAATTTATCATTGAAAGTGCATTCGATCATGATAATATCAGATATTGATATACCGAACTGTGACGGTTGGTCCTAACCCGAATAATTCGCGTTGGCAATTCAGTTGCTGAAGGAGGTGTCAGGATAAAAAAATATTATTTTAATCCCCACCAGTCATTTGTAATGGACGTACATTGCATCACTGGATAGAAGTGGGATACAAACGTCATCAGGTTTCTGGGCCATTATGCTGAGAATTAATGACAAAATTAAGGGGATACAACTGAGCGATGCAGAAATTTATACTGCCTCAATATGCGGGTGATACGACTGTATTTCTTTTTTTGGATGTGAGTCAGAGAAGTCTGATTGCTTGCTTGGAAGATTTTTTGCTCAGTTTTCTGGACTAAACTTAAATGCTGATGAAACGAGGGTCATTTAGATAGGATCTGCATTTGAATACGATAAAGTCTATAAAGAAAATGGCTGCTAGACTGGAGGCAAGACTCGTTTTCTCTTTCCGGTATGGTGTTCACGTCGAACGAGGCCCAAATGGTCGAATGAAACTACAAACTGTTGACATCGTTGAAACCTCTAATGTCATTTAAGTTGAACATCCCGCTTTGTTCACTTCCCGACCCTCCGCTAATTTAATTGATGAATTCACGAAAAAATGTTTTCAGTTTGTGTGGATTAATAAACCAGATAAGATAGTGATACTTAAACCTGTTAAAGATGGTGGAATGAATATTTCCTCCATTATTAACGCGATTCAGGCGCAGAAAACATCATGACTGAGAAAAATAACGAATAAATTCGATCCTCTGTGACTGTATATTAAATCCCATTTGGGCTGGTGTCAACGCAGCATGAAATCAATTTGAAGAACGTGTTTCGTATACAGAGAACCTGACTACATTTGTATTCAAAAATGAAATAATTTGGCAAAAAAAATAAAAATATTGTAACGAACAAGCACTGTGGTTTGTGGAGTATAACAATAGAGGGTTAAATCTGGAATCAACACATATAACTCTATGTACCTGGTCAGTTATTGATATCACACATCAACAAGAATGTAACTCAACACCAGCGTTTTGTTCATCAATAACGCTCTGTTTTATTCCATGAAAAGAATGAATTCATGTTATTTTAGTGTCTCTATGTCCTCGGCACTTTCAATAGAACATTAACAATAATAGAACAATATAACAATGTGCCCTGGAAATAGAGTGACTAGTTGAGTGTATAAAACTATGGGAATAGGAGATTTGCAGGAATAAAATACTTTGTATACGAAGAGCATTGACATCAGTTGAACGTTGTTGTCCGGAAGACCATGGACCAGTCACGCACCTTGTCGAAAGCAGGGTGGTTGCAGTCGAATACTGTATGGTAACCCGATGTGATTGCATGGGGTGTTCGTGTACTACTGTTAGGGTTAGTTGAAGAATGACTGCAGTCGAATACTGTATTCCGATGCGATTGCATGGGGTGTTCATGTACTACTGATGCTTGAAGGGTGGCTGCAGTCGAATACTGTATTCCGATGCGATTGCATGGGGTGCTCAGGTACTACTGTTAGTTGAAGGGTGGCAGTAGTATACAAGGGTGAAATTGATATGATAGCGCTTCACTGCGCATGCGCAGAACCTTTGGTGACGTCACAATTGGGAGTGTGCGCATGCGTGTGTGTGGATGGTGGGTGATGGGTACAAGATGGCGGCGTGTGGATGGTGGGTGATGGGTACAATGTGTGGATGGTGGGTGATGGGTACAATGTGTGGATGGTGGGTGATGGGTACAATGTGTGGATGGTGGGTGATGGGTACAAAATGTGGATGGTGGGTGATGGGTACAAAATGTGGATGGTGGGTGATGGGTCCAATGTGTGGATGGTGGGTGATGGGTACAAGATGGCGGCGTGTGGATGGTGGGTGATGGGTACAATGTGTGGATGGTGGGTGATGGGTACAATGTGTGGATGGTGGGGATGGGTACAAGATGGCGGCGTGTGGATGGTGGGTGATGGGTACAAGATGGCGGCGTGTGGATGGTGGGTGATGGGTACAAGATGGCGGCGTGTGGATGGTGGGTGATGGGTACAAGATGGCGGCATGTGGATGGTGGGTGATGGGTACAAGATGGCGGCGTGTGGATGGTGGGTGATGGGTACAAGATGGCGGCGTGTGGATGGTGGGTGATGGGTACAAGATGGCGGATTGTAGAAAAACGTATAAAAGGAGTCGATTTTTAGGGTAGGGGTGTATTCATTGCACTATTTTGCGGAGCACTGTGACTTACCTGACCTGACCCGCCTGCCTGCTTGCTTCACCTTTAGCCAGTCATCCAGCCTGCTTGCCTATCCGCTTGTATGAGACGAAAAGCATGAGACGTGGAGAAGATTTTCCCTGGGACCCAGCAGTACCTCCGGTTGAAGTCTTGCCTGAAGATGAGCGTGTCAGGGACATTTATCAACGTCACTGGGCTACCATACGCCATTGTTTCCACCGTGACCGTCGTCTATTGGACTTGTATAACTACCGACTGCAGGACCTCACGTATCTGTCTACCTATGCCGAGAACATTTTCAGAGATCAGGTGACAGCGTTCAAGTTGAATATGACATTCGGGTACATTTTACGGCACAAGGAGACGGACCAGCTGCGGTATTATTATTTCAGCAATAATACCTATGTGTTTGATCAGCCGTTCACGGTGACGGATGCGATTTCTCTGGAGCCACTCATCGACCAATTGACTACGTTGGATCCATTGGAATGGGCCCGGTTGCAACGCCCCAATACCCAATGGTTGGTGGAAATGGTGACCAACGTCACAGTTTTCGTCACGAAAATGAGAGATCATCCTATCGGTGCTCCTGTACTACTCCCTCCGTGGTTGCTTCATCGACACGGCCTGTATGCATTAACAGGAGGGGCAAAGGGGCCCTACAAAGACCGGAAATGTCTGTTTCGGTGTTTGGCCGTGCATGTGGACGAGTGTCACCCCCAGTATTGTGACACAGTGGCCGATGGCTATTGGGAACAGTATTTACAGCAGCAAGACTTGGATAAGCGGCACTTCCGTGGAGTGCCGTTCAAGAATTTGGATGACGTGGAAACACTGTTCGACATCAATATTTTTGTATACCGATTACGATGCGAAGAGGAGGGTACATTTGTGGCTGAATTGGTTCGTCGTTCAACAGAACGGTATGCTGCTACGATGAAAGTCAATGTGTTCGACGACAATGGCGTGAGTCATTTTTCGCTGATCTCCAATATGAGCCAGTACGCTCAGTCTTTCAGTTGTGCCCAATGCCATCGGGTGTTTAAAAAGTCTTACGACTTACATCGTCACGAGAAAATCTGTGACAACAGTGTCAAGCGAGTATATCCGGGTGGAGTGTATCATAATACGCCTACTATTTTCCAGGAACTGGCCGATGAGGGTGTGATGATACCGGAAGAGGACCGTTATTTTCCCTACCGGGCGTGTTACGATTTCGAGGCCCTGTTGGAGCCCATGGACATGTTTTCAGCAAAAACGCAGTGGACGCAGCGCCATATTCCTCTGAGTGTCAGTATTTCCAGCAACGTACCCGGCTATGACGCTGCTCCGGTGTGTTTCGTGTCCACGGGGGAATCCCATGAGTTGATCACCCGCATGATGGAGTATTTAGAGCAAGTCAGTGCGGCTAGTACGGAATTGTTGGTGGCCAAGTTTCAGGACGTACTGGACCAACTGGACGACCGCATTCCTATACCGGGTGTAGCGTTCAGCGACGATGAAGAGTCCGAGTCGGAGTCCGAGTCCCTGCAGTCGCAGCCTCTGCAGTCGCAGGATGTGCCTTTACCGAAACCGTATGCGGAGAAATTGAAAGTGCGCTTCCTACAATATCTAGGTCAGTTACCGGTGCTCGGCTTCAATTCGGGACGATACGATCTTAACATGGTGAAAGAATTTCTTTACCCTTACTTGGCCCAGGCTAATACCCTCAAGTCCGTCATCAAGAAGATCAATAATCATATGGCCCTCAGTACAACATCACTGCATTTCCTGGATGTACGGAACTACTTAGCTCCTAATTGTAGCTATGATCAGTGGGTCAAGGCCTATAACTGTGCACAAACCAAAGGGAGGTTCCCTTACACGTATATATCATCGCTCGACCGTTTGCAGGAAACACAGTTGCCACCCCGGCACGCCTTCTTTGATGATTTGAAGCAAGTGGAATGTCCGGAAGACACGTACCGGGAACTACAGCAGGTATGGAACGATGAACATATGCAGACCTTGCGAGATTTCCTGATATGGTATAATAACCTAGATGTGGTTCCTTTCCTGGAAGCGGCCGAGAAAATGGTGCAACTCTTTCGTCGCCAAATGCACGTCGATATCTTTAAAGAGTGCTTGAGTTTACCGGGTCTGGCCCTTCGCCATCTGTTTCAGGAGTGTGCTACGTACTTCTCGCTGGTACAACAGAAAGATGCAGACATGCATGATTGTTTAAAGAAGAACATTGTGGGCGGCCCGAGTCTTATTTTTCACCGTTATCACGCGAAGGATGTCACCACTCTGCCCAGTGGGAAACCCTGTGCCAAAATCATTGGATTTGACGCCAATGCCCTCTACCTGTGGTCCCTCGCCCAACCCATGCCCAGCGGGTATTATACACGTTGGTTGGCGGAAGATCGGCATTTTACACCTCAACGGTCACCTTACAAACATCTCGCCGACCAGTGGTTGGACTGGGAAGCCTATCGACGGGGAATTTATATACGACACCAGACCAACGCCACAGAGAAGCGTATAGGAGATCGCCGACTCCCCGTCGATGGGTTTGCCCTTGTACAAGGAACACCGACCGTTTTCCAGTTTTATGGCTGTTACTGGCACGGCCACGAATGCCATTTCAGCGCTGGACGCTTCAACGAGCGACGTGGAAAAACACCGCAAGAATTACGGGAAGAAGTGGTGGCGAACGGAGATTATGTGAAAGAGAGAGGATACCATCTGATTGAAATGTGGGAGTGTGAATTTCACACGATGTGCCAGGCCCTGCCCCATTTACGACGGTTCCTAAAAGAACGTGAGTACCCCTTGAGTCGTCGGCGACTGCTGAGTCTGCCACAGATGTTGGACGCCATTCGTTCGGGGGACCTCTACGGCTTTGTGGAATGCGACCTCCATGTTCCCGACACTCTCAAGCCCATCTTCGCCCAGTGTCCGCCTATCTTCAAGAACACGCTGGTGGGTCGGGCTGACATTGGAGAGACCATGGGCGCCTATGCGGAGCAACACGAGTGTTTGCCTCAACCACGCCGTATGTTGATTGGTAGTATGTGGGCCGAGAAAATCTTGCTGGGTTCGCCCTTACTGCAGTGGTACATGAACCACGGTTTGGAAATTACTCAAATATATCAAGTGATACAGTACGTACCCGAGGCTTGTTTTGCGGAGAATGCCGACCTCGTGACGTCGGCCCGTCGTCAAGGTGATGAATACCCGAGTCAGGCCATCATCGCTGAATCTTGGAAGCTCACTGGCAATGGTTATTACGGAAAAACAGTTACGAACCAGGATAAGCACGTCAACGTGAACATTTGTACTACTGCCCAAGCCCGCAAAAAAGTCAATTCTCCTCTGTTTCGATCCGTGGAGGTCATCGATGACGACACCTATGAAGTCATTTCAGCCAAGAAGACTATCCGGTACAACTTACCCCTGCAGATTGGATGTATGGTATACCAGGTGGCCAAGCTGAGGATGCTGCAGTTTCTCTATGATTTTATGGGTGTGTATTTTAATCCCTCAGACTGGCAACTCACGGAGATGGATACGGACTCGGCCTACATGGCCGTCTCTAATGCAGATTGGGAGTCCCTGGTGAAACCCGAGTTACGGGCCCAGTATGAAGCGGAACGGGACCAGTGGCTACCTCGACGTGACCATTACCAGTACGATAAGCGTACGCCGGGCCTGTTCAAGCTGGAGTGGAGTGGAGATGCCATGATCGCCCTGTCGTCCAAGACCTACTACTGTTACGTAGGAGACGGAGGAGACGATAAGTTTAGTTGTAAAGGCGTCAACCGACGTGACCCTGCCATCGACAAAGCTCTCTACCTGGGCGTGTTGCAAAGCCAGGCCAGTGCGAGTGGCACTAACAGAGGATTCCGGGTCGTCGACCACCAGATGCGCACCTATATCCAGCAACGAGACGCCTTTACTTTCTTTTATCCCAAACGGAAAGTCCTGGCCGACGGTGTGAGCACCACTTACTTGGACTTGTAAAAAAACAATGTCGAACTATAACTGTTGATACACGAGTTATAAAACTGTAAAAGTCAGGATGGCCGAGTGGTCTAAGGCGCCGGTATGTAAGTACCGGTCGGCGATTGCTGTCGTAGGTTCGAATCCTACTTCTGACAGAACTTTTTTTTTGTACCTTATACATACCACTACTATTCTATGTGTACATACCCCTACTATTTGTACCCTGTATTCTATTTGTACCTATTCAGTAACCCATTCTTGTTGACTTAAATAAAAAGAGAAAGTCAAATCATTTTTTTGTGTTTTTTCATCAATTTATTCAACAACATCAATGAACGTCAGAACAACAACGTCATAACAATATAACGTGATAATAATAAACAAGTGGCCTGCGCGCGCAGTACATTTTTAAGTTAACCAGAGAAATGGAGCATGCACATTAAAACGAGAGGCCGTCCAGTCATAGACGAGGACATCACGGTCTTCGGCTTGACAATAATCATCAAACATATGTACAATGGTGGGCATAGAATGTCCTCTACTCCGGTGAGTGAGATAAAACACACAGTACTGTCCGCACACACTACTCAAGGGTCCTTGTAATCTTTGAGTATTCCAACGCCACTCTGTAGTAGAGACGTCCATGAATTTCACCAAATCGGCATGTAGGGGTGCAAGTCCGTAGGAATCAAAGTATTCGCCTTGGCCTAGGGTGTCCACGTACACAGCTATCCAATGTTCACCGGGTCGACTCCTCGTGTCTGTATTCAGGATGTAGGCTGCTGGGGTGGTGGAGTGGGTGGGAAACACATTGCGTGGAAACACACCTCGAAAGGGGATCTTCGGATCTCGCTGGAGTATGCTCATCAGCTGCTCTGTATCCATGACTCTTAGCTGGCGTAGTCACACAGCACGTTTCTTTGCTGATCCACGCTGATGACGTTATCAAACTCGGCGTAGCAAATCACGTTAATGGTGTTGACTAGAGGGGTGGCGAAACGCAGTTCCAACCGTAGGTTTCCTTTCTTCAGCAAAGCCAGTTGATGATCGTGTTCCAAGGTGGGGGTGAGGTCAAAGGCGAACAATGTGTACCCATGGCTAAAGTCTTGTCGACTGATGGTATTGCCTTCGTCCTGGTTGTTTTGTCCTGTGGCTGTAAACAGGTTCAGGTAGGTCCGCACATAGTTTTGGTTTTTAAAGTCCGGTTGTAATGGACGGGCTGGAATTTGATGGCCGGCCACGTGCAGTGCCACAAAGTTGATGTTGAAATGTTGAAAGTTGAACGGATTCTCAGCCCAATTTCCATTGAAAGTGGTGTTGGTCACACACGCCAGGGTAAGACGTTTAGGCAGATCCCCTAGAAATAAATTTTCACGGTTGGCCATCATCGTACCTGTTGGCACAGAGAACACCTTGGTCTGTACGCGTCGGATGGGGTACTGGGCTGGTTTTTTCGATAAGGCTTCCATGTGACTCAGCAACACGCCCTGTTGCAAATCTACCGTACGGACAAACAGGGCTGCATCTTCAATGACGATCTTGTAGTCGACACCTTCCTCCCCACCGGCCATTAAGGCGAACGCGGGTAAGGAACGGATCAACTTGATCTTGATGGATACACCGTTCATCATGTAGCGGTCTTGCAGGAACAGATCGGCGTGCAGTCGTCCCATCATATCGATGGACTTGCTTTGGGCTGCCATTCTTTGGCGGTCGGTGAACCCAGTATTGGCACCGAGCAAGGTGTTCATGTTTCCGGGTGAATCCCTGAAGTACAGCTCAGCTTGTAAGTGTGTTTTTTTGGCATCTTCACCGTACGACAACAGCGTCTCCATGTAGGCTCGGTACGGGTACGTATTGGTGGACGTACTGATGAGTTTATCGTTCAGACCTATATCCACCTGTTGGAACAAGGAGTGCAGCCAAAGATTCACCGGGCCTACTACCGCATCGTCCGCTATGGCCGTATCGTCGTTGTTCATTATTTTGGCTTTCACGTACAAGTAGGTGTGAGCTAAATCCAGGTAGGCCGTATCTTTGTTTTCAATGGTAAATTCCACGGGGCCCATTCCCGTCAGGCTAGCCAGGGGTCGATGTTCTACCCAACGTCCTTCGGCTACACTGGTTTGGGTGGGTGGAATAGTCCACAAATCCAATTCACTGTTGGTAGACGGACACGACTCGGAGTGAATGAATGCCATTATGCGAAGATGTCTCTCCTACTACTACTACTTCTCTTCTTCTTCTTATTCTTATTCTTCGTCCTGGTCTGAGTCCTCCTCCTCTGGGGTGTGCGTCGTCGGTGTGTTGGACGTTGAATGAATCTTGGGTGTGTCGGTCTTTGTCTTTTAAGGGCTTTGGCGATCAAGACGCCGCCCGCTTCTTTAGCCCGTCGTTTCAAGGCTTGTCGGGGTGCTGTGCCTTCCATCACATCACCGGCCACGCGCAATCCACTGCGTACCGCTTGTTTCCCCACCGCTTTCACACCCCGTGTCACCAAGGGTAAAAACGTTTTCACAATGCTGCCCAGTATGTTCCCCAATCCGTGGCCTCGTTGCATGCGTGCACCGCTAAACATGGGCAAGCTTCCTCCCGTTTGTTTCTTGTAGTAGTCGGCATAGCTGGGCGTATGGCACTGGTAAGGCACGTACATTATACGAAGTGAGGAGAGCGGGCTTGTCGGAAAGCAAGTGTCAGCACCACTTTTCCTCGTTCGAATGCGATCGGACGTCCCGTGTCATCTCTTATATCCACCGTGATCGTGTTGATATCGGTATGTCGTACGGGCAGGTACATTATATGGTTGAAACTCTCGGTGACTTGATCGCCATACGTCTTGCTAATGGGCACCACCCGTAACAGAGGTGTGTTCACATCACCCACAATATGGCTGTCCACTGCGTCCGAGTAGACGTACAGTCCGTACATACCTACTTTCATATCCATCAAATGGGTCCCGTTGTCAATGGTGGGACCCCTGTAGACGCGCTCAGGCAGCCGTGACATTTGCTGTAGTGTAGCACTGAGTTTCACAGCCACGTTAGGGCTCAGCATGATAGAGCTCTTGTCGTTGTGTACGTTGACATCGAAGAATATGTTTTTCTTGAAGCGAAAGGCTATCAGGCGTGTTGCACTAGCCGTGCTCTCCTTTAGGGCCTTGTACTCCAACAAGGCATTCAGACTCTCAGTCAACTTCTGCGGCGTATCGTATTGGCCTTGGGGGAGAGTCAGTCTGTAGATTTTATCTTCGTAGGTCACTTCGTACCATACTTCTCGGTCTTGTACGTTGTACCATGAGTAAGGGTATTGAATATCCACCAGTCCACATTCCCATCGTCCCGGTAAATGTAACGGTTGGGGTAATTGAGTGACATACTTGGTCAAGGTGTTGTCAGGAAACACGTCGAGTGAGCTATTACTGGGCAACGTCAGGTAAAACATGACGACGACTGAGTTGTTCTGGCTTCTGCACCGGGTTTTTATAGGGGGTCACCCACCCCTTAGTAGGGTTCCCAGGCCTTGGGCGCCGTACCTCGGCGTCGTGATCGTCGTGGCTGTGGTGTTGTGGTCGTCGGTATAGAGGTGGCATAGGGGTGAAAAGAACGATCCCGCCGTGAGGGTGTTTTGGGTGGCGTGTGCGGTTGCCATTCACGTTCCAGGTATGGAGGGAAACGTCGAGAGGGTGCTTGCATCCACTTCCAGCGTTCACTATTTCCTACCAATTCTTGAGGGGTGTGTGTGTCTTTTAACCCCTGAGCAAAGACTTCCCAGCCCGGTGGATTAGAGTGTTTGCGAGAACGGACCATATCGTTGATCAAATCGGTCATATGAGACCCCGGCACCACTTGGTTTCGAATCAGCAGTTTTCCTTCAGCATTCCAACCCATATCGGCATTCTGTTTCACCCGGTCCAACAATAAACGCGCCTTGGTCTTGAAGGCTTTAGGCACACTGGCCAACACTTCCTGTTCCAGCTCAGGTGAGGCAGAGGATGACGGTGGTGGTGGTGGTGGGGATGGGAGTGTTGTGGGCGTTGTGGCAGTAGTGGGTAGTGGTGGCAGTGTACTACTAGTACTCCCTCCTCTATATTGATCCATAAACGTCTGGTACCGGTTCAGCGTATGATGGTAGAGTTGAATTTTCTCGTGATCGGGGAGTCGCCGTTGGAGTATACTATTCATCTCTTCATCCAGAGACTGGAGTTGTTGCACTGTGGCCGGGACGGGATAGGGGGATTGCAAACTCTGTAACAGTCGAGGTTCGACCAGCATCATTTTTTTCGTATGTCCCATGTTAGCGTCCCAAGATGGAGCCTAATAACGGTCCCAGTACAGTAGCGGCTAAGGGGGCCAGGAGTGCGCCGAGAAATCCACCTCGCTGTAACACCTGTTTCTTTTTCTTGACACTCGCCGTCTTCTTCACCAACGTTCGGAGACCCGCCTTGTGCCGTTGCAATTTCCCTTTCTGCAGAGGACTGAGTGGAACATGGCCTTTTAACACATTATGGGCCACTTCACACAAACACCGTACCAAGTCGGGATCCGCGCCGCGCACCAGGGCCCGGCCCACCTCCGGTGGCGCGCTGCGTAATACGCGCAGGGCCGGCGCGTGCTTGCGTACGCGTGCAGACATGATGATGAATGACGGCTAGAGTGCATTGTCTTCTTCTTTTATTTTTTTTTTTTTTTTTTTATTTCTTTACTCATTTGGGTGTGTACACCGTCTGCACTTCACCGGGAAAAATGAGGGTACGCAATCGCAGGGTGGAGGGCGTGTCTTGTTTCAAGTCGATGAGTAGATACCCGTGAGGGGGTTGGGTAGCATCTTCAAAGGCTTCTCGTACAAAGGCCGTGTTTTTAGGGTACATCTGTTGGGCTAGGTGCGTAATTTGCGAAGCGTCTCTGGGGTTTTTGAATAACACCACATACTGAGCATTCAAGCTAATGTTCCTGTGCTCTTTGTTCTTACTGAAGAGATTCTGTACGATGTAGATGATGCTCAACCGACGATGATGGCTGCCTTTGGTAAAGAGACGGGTGATTCGACTGTCCGTTTCCGTCATGAGATCGTCCACCACCACCAAGGTGTCTTGGGGTGTATCCTCAGGGGGTAAGCCTTCCACTAAGGTGAGTCCCGGGACACGGGCCAGTTCCTCGTACGCGGGTTGCCAAGCTCCATAACACCACAGGATGCGAGCTAGAGGCGGTGAAATGAGGGCTGACCCATGTTGGATCAGGCGTTGAACGAAGTGTGTTTTTCCCGACCCTGTCGGTCCAGCGATGAGACACGTGAAAGGATGCTGCCATCGAGGATCCATAGTTTTTTTTATTTTTCTTTTTCTTTTTCTTTTTCTTTTTCTTTATTTGGTGATTTGCGCTCGGCGGTTAGAAGCCCACCACCGTTGTCGTGGATCCCACCGGGGATCGTAGTCGAATGGATACCGTTGTGGTGGTAAACGTTGTGATTCACGGGGATCCACTGCAAATATGTTTAGCGGCGTCGTGGTGGTGATGGTGGTGGTACTAGGTGTTGGTGTTGGTGGTGATGGGGTGGAAGGATCGTCGCTTCTCAGGGATGACGGCGGAGGATGACGTGGAGTTGGAGTACGGGACGTGGTCGTCGTCGTGGATAGGTCGATGTAGCGGGCAAAGGGTAACGTAGTGGTGGTGATGATGGCTGGAGTAGACGGTGTAGACGGCGGTGTAGTAGACGTCTGGGTTGATACGTGGCGAACCCTTGACGTCTTGGATGGTGTAGGCAGCGTCGTGGTCGTCGTGGTCGTGGTAGATGATGGAGATGTGGAACGCAGGGTGTTCAAACAGGATATCACGGTCGTCAAATCGTAGAACACGCCTGTAAATAACGTACCCACAAGCACTATTACACACACTACAGTACCCACTTGTGCTTTTCCAGTTCGTAATAGTAAGGGTAGACGTGTACTATCCATGGTACAATCCTACACTGAAGGCTGGTGATGATAGGGGTTAGAATTTATAGACGTTTCATGTCACGCCCGGACACCCAGGAATTAAACGAACGAGGCCATCCTTGCCATTTGACGAGATGATAGGGAATGCCACGTCGATGTTCCGTTTTCAAAATCTTTTCCACCGTGTAGTAGTCTTTTGGTGTTTTCACTATGGGTTGTAATTCTGCTTCGTAAAACGTGCCTTGCAGTCTCTCTCCTTGTAGATCTTCCAGTTGATAGACGTGTGGCTGTCGAGGTTTATGGCGAACGATGACAAAGCGCTCGTCACTCCAGTTGGGCAAGTAACTTTTCTCAAATTGACCTTTCACTTTACTGATCCGTACCACATCTCCACGTTTGTAACGGGGTGCCGTGAGTGGTTGTGAACTGGATGAGTACAGCGTAGCACGCACTTGATGTTCGTTGCGTTCTGTCACATCACGGGGAGCTCGCTGGATACTACGATGATAGGCGCGATTGTACCCTTGGACCAGTTGAGGTAGTACATCGATGTACCGTCGGGTGTTTTGGGCGGTAAAATACTTGTACATGCGTCCTTTGAAGGTACGATTGAAGCGTTCCACCACAGAAGCTTTCGTCTCGTTGTACGTATGAAAGAAAAATACCTTCTGTTTCTTAAGAAAGGCTTGAAAGGATCGGTTGAGAAATTCCGTGCCTTCATCTGTTTGTAAATAAAGAGGTTTGCGCCCCGTCTTGAAAATCTGCTGGAATGCTCCTATTAGATTCTCTCCTGTTTTGGTGCGAATGGGTAGTACCCAGGCATACTTGGATAAAATATCGATACAGGTCAATATGTACCGATGTCCATCATTGTGAGGTGCAAAGCGACTCATGTCCACTAAATCCGCTTGCCATTGCGCGTCTATACCTCCTACGATCACTCGGTTACGGCGAAAATGACGTCGGGCTGCTCGGTGTAAACTATAAGTGTCTTGGGTTTTTAACCAGTCTCGAACTTCAGTTCGACTGATGCCTTGAGAATGGGCAGCTCGAGATAGCGCTCCCACAGCGCTATACGCGGCTGGACTGGTAGGGCTGTAATACAAATCGGTTAACACCTTGTTAATCACTGTAGACTCCTTTTTCCCCTTTCGGTCCCGCTTCATTACGGACTTCTTCTTACCCTTCATCGTTCTGGGTCGTCCCCGTCATGTGTGTGGTTCGCTTCATTAGGTGACACTGTCACTCTAGCCTCTGTGCATTCTATAGATATAGTACTTTCCGCTGTATCATCGGATTCATGTTGTTGTTGTTTTTCATAAGGTTCAGCTAGCGCGTCTTCCATAGCACGAACCCACGCCAATTGGTCGGGTGATCGATCGTCCGGTGTAAACAGCTGGTCCACAATAGGTACTACTTTCTCCAAGGCTGACCACAGAGAGGGAGTTAGGAGGAAACTTCGCGCAGGCTCTTGGTAGCGGCCCACACGTGGGAAGAGGGCGGTACGGTATACGTAAATGGCATTGTCCATGTGGATAAGGTGTCCGTCTAACTCACCGCTCAACACGCGTTTAAATTTAGTCCAGCCATCACGCTGTAGTGTCACCGTATTCGATAGAGTCTCAGCGGACGCCCAGCAAATAGCTCCACTGTCTTCCACCAGGGTGACTTTATCTTGATAGACGTATAATCCCACCTGGTAAGGTGTAAGGATGAGAATGGCTCGTAGTGACATGCTTGCTGTAAATGTCGAACGGAGAATGACACACACTCTGTCTCATCCCTCGTATTTATAGGGTCAGGTACTATTCTGTGAGAGGCGGCGGTTCCTGCTGTGGAAAGAATACTTTATCGACCATGGGCACTACTTGTTGCAAAGCCGTCCATAGATCGGGATCCAGAGTAAATCCCCCTCGCTTGAGACAGAGAAGTCGAGCAAAATACGGTCCGCGGAAAATGTATACGTCGTCACACAGGTGAATACTATCCCCGTCGAGATCACCGCATAACACACGTTTCAAGGTAATCCAGCCTTCCGGGGATAAAGAGACACGGGCCGGTTCCGACGTACACCAACACCGGCTATCGTCATCGATCAGCTCCACGCGTTGGGGGTATAATAATAAGGTACAATCCGGGGTAAGCGTACGGGTAGCTAGAGAATTGGCTTCAGGATACAGTACATCATGGGCGTCGGTGATAATAGCTTTCAGCGCCTGCCATAATACCGGCCGAAGTAGGATAGCGGCACCCCCACACTGTTCTAGCCGGGGGAAAAAAGAATTATCTCTACCACTCCGCAGGTACACACCGAGTCCCACATGCATAAAATCCACTTCGGGCTCTTTTCCCTGTAACAACCGTGTTAATAGAGTCCAGCCTGCTAAACTTAAACATAATTTCACTTCTCTAGGATGCTCTTCGATAAGCTGCAATTCATGATCATACACGATGAGAATCACATCAGACGTCAGTTGAAAGAAAGCGAGCTCCTTTCCGGGCGCTGCCATAATGATGAATGACAAAAAATACCGGGCCAGGCAAAATATATATATACCGATTGTTGCTAATTTCATGGTAATAAAAAATTGTAAATAAAAAAAATTGGTACCTTGTTGTAGAAAATAATTAAATTGACAATGCAATTTTTTGTAGACGGACCAAGAGTGCATAAATTGATATTCTTGAGTAATTAACATGATAAAAATAAAATAATATCATTGCTGGATATAATATCAAGTCATCATAATTACCAGAACAATCAATAGTGCTCTGAGATAGCCAAACCCTATACTTGCAAAGCCATACTATATATGTAATAAATGCTATACGTACGTGAAGGTATTTTTTAAATGCTAAACTGTGTGCCCCTAGTGCGCTTACTGCTGGTGAGAGGGTTCCCGATTCTCCAGCGAACTCAGGGTCCCCTTTTGACACAGCTTATAAATTTAAGGAAACGTTAATTCAATGAAACAATTAATCAAATAGGTAGCCAATATCCTTTTCATGATTCTACTTCAATAAAACAATGTAATTCATACGACAAACACATTTAATAAAATTACCAAATAGCATGAATTGCAAAAATCTGCATTTTTTCTGCTTTCTGTAAAAACAGAGTTGCGTCCCATTTTTCTGCCACAAAATTCAATCGGGAACTGCGCACATTGTGTTTCTTGCCGTGAAACGAAGGGTATGTTTTTATAATTTTCTAGAGTTCTCTTTCGATAAACCCACTGGAATTTTCACCGAGCTATTATAAGGTTGTAAGTCATAATGTTGACGTATTTTTAGCCAGGAAAATCAATTTATTTGCAGTGTAGCGGATTTTTCACACTATCGGACTTTAACATTACGCGAGTAAAATTCGCTAAAATTCATTAAAATAACAACATAGTCGAGCGCTAGGCGGCTAAAATTTTAAATACTATACCATAACTTGCCTGAGTTCAATTGGAAATAAAATATATACGGGGAATGAGATTTATTGTCAAATCACAGCCTTTTATAATTGAGAAACAAACACACACCAATTTTTCAATGTACCTCAGAAAACCTGAAGCTTACACGATTTCGCCGAGGTCCGCGCTTTGTCTATATATATAGCGCCCGCTTGAATTGAATGATTCCAAAACTTTTTCAATGCCAACAAAGATGTCCACCACCGAGAAAAATATGAAGCAAGAAGCAACAGCGAAGATGTCCACCACCACGGAAGTGCAAAAGGAAGTACCGAAGGGGAAGCCGGTGTTATCCAGGAGAAAAAAGCGGGCCATGATCAAGGAGATCAAGCAGTTCTGGATGCGGGAGTTTACGGGGTGGAAGGAGATGCTACTTGGGGGAGTACAAGCAAGACACATCAGCACCGCCGACAATGTTCGCGAGTTGCTGAATGCAGCGAGATCTACCATGAACGGGGAGGAGTGGTTCGAACTTTTACAGAGGACGATGGGAGAAGCCATGCACTCCATCCCTCCTCCGATAACAGCGCCCCAGCCATCACCATCACCACCGGCAACAGCACCAATGGCAGTAATCCACCCCTTCCCCCTGCAAGACCTGCCCTCCCGGATTTTGGAAGAAGCACCAACCATACCACCGGCCAATTTATTGGACGATCTCCCCATCTATGAGGACGATGATGAGGATGTAGTACACTTGTATACCATCAGCCCCCACCGGTATTTCTCAGTAAGCCAGATGGGGGAGTAGGCAACTCCCCACCCTGAAGAAAACAGGGGAAAAAAATTGAACCTAACCGCTCTTTTCAGAGCGAACTAATGCTTCGAAAGAGGAAGCTTCTAACTTGCACATAAATTTCAAAGCATACATCCCCACCCTTTTTTTATTTTTTTTATTAGCAAACTGCATCACCAAAAAAACCCAACCCCTGCCCGATATCAAAAAGTTCTTGTGAGGACTAATCTCTCTCTCTTATAAACACAGGTTTAATTTTTTCTCTCTCCCAGTAATTAATTAATTAATTAATTAATATTACACAGTCCGAACGATAACGGACTAAAATTTATTTTTGAACCCGGGCATGTTACTAATATTACAACCCGAATAATAATAACGGGCTGAAATTTATTTTGATAGAGAATTATAACAGCCCGAATGATAAGGGGGACTGACAATTTATTTGAACGAGGACAGGGGATATATGTGTGTGTGATCTAGTGTTAATTTTTTGTGCGTTGTTAGAAGTTCCCCTTTCGGAAAAGATGGGTGGTTATAAAAATAACCTTTTGGATATGTAATAAACCATTACATTGTTGACAGGGCCTGTTGTTGTCGTTGTCTTCTATCAGCACAGACGGGACATGTCAAGGGAAGTAATTCACACACTTGGGGCTTGTTGGCCTCTGCGCACGTTGGAATCTGGACGTATCGATGAATACAAGTTTCACATAAAGCCTGGTGTCCGCAGGGAAAAATAGCATATTTCGCAAATTGGTTAGTGCATTCCACGCAGGATAAATATAAGGCTCTTTGACGTTCTGTGTTGGACCCCAGTGTTGTTGTTGCTATCGCCCAAACGTAGTGTATCTCGTCTTGATTTTGACTTATTTTTCTGTCTCTTATTCTCTTTGTTCTGACGTCCTTCTGGATTTTTCTCACATCTTGCCGATTTCTAGTGGTTCGCACGTCTTTTCTATTTTCCCTGTAGTCTGTCCTGTTTCTTCTGGAATCTTTCCTCCTCTTTTGGGATACTGTGGTGTTTAAGTCTTCCCTGTTCTCCGTCTGCTCATCTTCATCTGAGGTGTCTGAGGTGTCTGTTGTCTGGCTTCTGCTTTCTTCTTCTTGTGCCATTTCTCCATCGGCTTTTTCTTTAGCTTGTGGTGTCAACATACTTTGTAACATGCAGTCTATGTTGTCAAAACATTGGTATTCGTTTGGGGTAACATCCGGTGTGGCTGCTAGGGCGAAGAAGTTACTCAGCTGCGATGTGGCTGGGGGGTCTTCACAATGGACTGTAGTTGGTAGCGGATAGTTCCGGGGTTGTTGAGGTGGTGGAAATAAGTCTTTGATTATAGCATCCAACCAGGATAGGTCATGTACCAAATTAATGACGTCGCCGAGCAGTGATACTTCATCATTTGGGGTGAAGTCTGATTTGTCAATATCCATGATTTCAACCAGGGGTGCCTGCATGACTGGGCACTCAGGCTAATTGTGAATGCCTGAAAAAAAATACTGCGCGCTATTTATAATGTAAAAAGCGCGGACCGTAGCGAAAACATGTGTCGTCTGCTACACTGACGCTGCGAAAATCTGTGTGTGTGTTTCTTTTACAATTATAAACGGCTGTGATTTTACAATAAATGTCAATGCCCGTATACATTTTATTTCCAATTGAACTCAGGCAAGTTATGGTATAGTATTTAAAATTTTAGCAGCCTAGCGCTAGACTATGTTGTTATTTTATGGATTTTAGCGAATTTTACACGCCTAATGTTAAAGTACGATAGTGTGAAAAACACCGTACACTGGGAAATAAATCGGTTTTCCTGGCTAAAAATACATCCAGACTACAACTTACAATCTTATAATATTACCCTGAAAATTCCAGCGGGTTTATCGAAATAAAACTTTGGAAAAAATAAAACTTTGGAAAAAATAAAACACAACATTTTTTTAGCAGATACCATAATCTTGCACTGACTCACACCGGCGGCCGCCATTTGTACCCATCACCCACCATCCACAGGCCGCCATGTTGTACCCATCACCCACCATCCACACACACACATGCCGCCATGTTGTACCCATCACCCACCATCCACACACACACACATGCCGCCATCTTGTACCCATCACCCACCATCCACAAGCCGTCTAGACTATAAATAACGTGTAGTATATTGACATTTATTCACAAATTCAATCATGGCTACAAGAAGACGACCACTGTTCACCTACCACCCCCCCTAGAGATCCTAGAAATGGTGCTACAGAACACAGAGAGATGATTAGCAGTGAAGATGATGGTGGAATAACCATAATTACAAGCTTTCAGCGGGTTATTGAAGACGAAGCCATGATCAGACAAAGTACAGGAGAACTGGAACAACTCCGGCGAGATGTAATAGCAGAAGAAGATGGACGGTTGCAAAGGCTAAGTCAACAACAAGACCAAGAAATTAGCAGGATGGTGACCATAGAAGAAGAAAGCGACGACGATATAACTGATGGAGAAAACGGACAAGACCTTGCATCGTTAAATAGCAATACACCTCCAACTACAACAACAACAACAACAACAACAACAACGTTGCCTACCGAAATTACAAGCGTCTAGTCCGTCATTCATAATCCAGCCGTCGTCCATTAGAGAATATCCGCGTCCATAATCCAAAGACCTATTCCATTTCCATATAACAGTATTAGCACCAAATTCAAAAAGACAAAAGTATACATAAACATATGCTTGTTTCCTGCAAGAGAGAAGCGGTCAACAATTTTCAATGATGCCGGCAAGACATCACGATGTTCCAAAATATCAAATCCGTATCGCTGATCAGTATTCTTAATCCATAATATTCGTTATAGAGTCGTCATCTAAAAATGATGTACCTCAGTCACGCTTTGATTGTGACTGTTCATATGAGTAACATGAGGATCTTGAAGTACATAGGCTCATACGGCCCCTAGCCCCGGGTTAAGCGGAATTAGACACATGTTACGAAACGTAGCCCCATAGATCTTGCACGCTACGTTCGTATTTTGCTATCAGCATGCGATATGTATCGCCAAATTTGAGAAACTTGGAGTGGAGGCGCTTGGTGGTGTAGCCCTGTTTTATAAGTTTCTGCAACAGTGTTTTGTGACGTTGATTAAAATCGTCACATTTAACACAGGATCTAGCAAATGCTACTAGGCGTGATATGTATACGCCATATGCAGGTCCCACTGGAATATTACTGTCCAGAAAGGGATAGTTTACGATGTCGAAATTGTAATCATCTCTTTGTCATAAAGTCGACGAGAGAGAATGCCCGCTTCATTTTTGTAGAGATATAGATCTAAATATGATGTGCCTGTGGGGCTATCTGTAGTTTCCTTCAAATCCAGTGAAGGTGGATATATATCCTTCACTGCGTCATTTATATAGCGATTATCCACAGCGAGAAGATCGTCTATATAGCGTTTGGTGAATGAGAGGGAACGGGCTTTGAATGGATCGGTTTTGAAAGCGCCTGCATATAGTCATATTCATAAGAGAACAGATACAGGTCGGCCAACAGGGGTGCACAATTAGTACCCATTGGAATATCTATATGCTGCTGATATATTGTGTTGCCAAATTTTACATAGATATTTTTAATGAGAAATTCAAGCAACTCTATAAACAAAGAAACATCCCATGAATGATATGTCTTGTATGTAGTCGAGCTAAAGAATGCTTTATGGCTTCCGACATTAATATATCTACGATCACTTTTCTTGAACACAGATACTATTAATGAACTTATACGGTCAATAAGGTCCTGATGAGGAATTGTAGTATAGAGAGTCGAGAAATCTCATGTGGATACATGTCTGTACGGTATGTGACCTTTAGCATCAAGTTCTTCCGTAAGACATTTTGAGTTTTTCAATATCCACATACATTCAACGCCAGAGTTCTTGAAAATAGTGGCGCAATACCTTTCCCAAAATGCTTTTACCTCCTGAAGGGCCTTCGTCAACAGGGTTGAAAGAAGCTTGGTGGTGCAGCTTCTAGAACCAGCTATGAATCTAGCTTTGTATGGTGATTTATGCATTTTGGGGGTCCAGTATATTTTTGGTATGTCGCTATGATTGGTTGGAAGACAAATACCTCTTTCCTTGAGAAACTTTTTGTGATTGTTAAATAAATCTTCCAGAGTAATGCAGTTTGGGAGTAAGTAGACGTATTTGATGAAGATATGTCTACACTCAATTCTTTAACCAGCACCTGGTAATAGTAATATTTACATATGAATATTATATTATTCGGAGCTTTGTCTGCTGGGACTATGACGAATTTACTCTGGAGATTTGCTAGAACTTCTTGCGAATTGAGGTTTCTCAGTACTTGTTTTGCTAGGGGAAGAGAACTTCTGTCAATATGGCGGATTGTTTCAACGACCTTGCGCTTGGTGAGGTCCAGCCAATCAGCGAGTACTGTAGGTTCGCTTAGACCAATCAATAACGTACTGTTCTAATGCAGACAGGACTATCTTCTGGTCCGCCTTCAGATTTATTCTTCTTGGCTCTCTATATTTAGGTCCTTTCATCAGGAGTAATTTCAGATCCTTATCACTCACCACATCAAGGTCACCAGTCACAATATGTTTGCATGGTGTATAGATAAAGTTCGACAATTCACAATCACAACTATAGCCTCCTGACGTGTATAAGTTCCAGTCAAACTCCTTGACAGCATTGGAGTAATTGAATATTTTGGTGGCTATAGATTTAGTATACTTATATGAAATGCAAGGAGGTTCTGTGAACTTGAAATAGTTTGGTACAGCGTTGCGTACCTCTGGATCATTCAGGATTCGAGGTAAATTAATGATGTCCAGTCCTTTATCTAAGTAGTTGAGTTTCAAGAAAAGCCGATCTTGAGATGTTTCGATTATGTTCACTGGACGATACAACCGAAAATACGCTATATCTTGACATACTTTACTGATTTTTGATGGTATTATATTTCCTGAAGACGCAGATTGCTGTATATCTCTGGCTATTTGATTTAAAGCTCTCAGAGGTAACGCATACAGAACTGTACGTAAGCTATGTATACTATTGGGTGCGTTAGTTAAAACCACTAAGTAATTTAAAGTGATATGATCGTGAATCATCGAACTATTAAACTTTCGCCAACCATGGCTGCGTTGTCTCCGTTGATGGGGTTTAAATAGTTGGGTAATGTTGGATATATTTGAACGGCGGTTTGTAGCATTGCTGAACCCACTGACATTATCATTTAAACCAAACGGAAACACTGACCCAAGTTCTAGCATCCAGAATAATTCCCGCTCTCGGATTTTTCTCTCAAATCCAAAGGGGGAATCCTTAGTAGATGGATAGACGACGTCTATGATCTGAATACTAAAGTTATCCCAGCCATGGTCGGGTCCAGAAAAATGCCTACCTATAAGCAATTGCTTTTTCCTTACGGATTTTCTGTGACCGTTCACCCTAAGATGGAGTCTTTGGGTGGTCTTGCCAACATACTGTTGACCACACTTCTTACAGGAAACTAAGTAAATACAGTTTGTAGTAGAACAACTAAGATCAACATACGAGTTAACAGAATATGAGTTACCAGTTAACGCGGAACTAAATGAAGCTGAAGTATTAAAGAGTGGACACGTGAGACATCCACGGTGTCCACACTTAGAAATTTTGAAATTATTACATGTAGAATTCGGTGCTAAACAATCATCAAGCGCAATATTGCAAGGTTTGATGTCGTGGCCTTGCTTTGCTGTCAGAAATATATCTGTCATTTGGATTGAAAAAGGTCTTAGTGCATTTCGAACTATTAGAGACTCGGCCGAGAAACCTGCACTAAGGTTCCTCGGGTCTGTCTTCATATTTTTCTTTTAGTTGTGCTCATTATGTTTGTTGGGTGTGCAGGGGCCCGGCCTCGGGGACAACTTGTCCACCAGCAGAATCCAGGCATACACAGGTTAAAATTACAAGCGTCTAGTCCGTCATTCATAATCCAGCCGTCGTCCATTAGAGAATATCCGCGTCCATAATCCAAAGACCTATTCCATTTTCCACATAACAGTATTAGCACCAAATTCAAAAAGACAATCATAGTATACATAAACATAGGCTTGTTTCCTGCAAGAGAGAAGCGGTCAACAGTTTTCAATGATGCCGGCAAGACATCATGATGTTCCAAAAATATCAAATCCGTATCGCTGATCAGTATTCTTAATCCATAATATTCGTTATAGAGTCGTCATCTAAAGAATGATGTATCTCAGTCACGCTTTGATTGTGACTGTTCATATGAGTACCATGAGGATCTTGAAGTACATGGGTTCATACGGCCCCTAGCCCCGGGTTAAGCGGAATTAGACACAAGTTACGAAACGTAGCGCCATAGATCTTGCACGCTACGTTCGTATTTTGCTATCAGCATGCGATATGTATCGCCAAATTTGAGAAACTTTGAGTGGAGGCGCTTGGTGGAATAGCCCTGTTTTATAAGTTTCTGCAACATGTTTTGTGACGTTGATTAAAATCATCACATTTAACACAGGATCTAGCAAATGCTACTAAGCGAGATATGTATACGCCATATGCAGGTCCCACTGGAATATTACTATCCAGAAAGGGATAGTTTAAGATGTCGAAATTGTAATCATCTCTTTTGTCATAAAGTCGACGAGAGAGAATGCCCGCTTCATTTTTATAGAGATAGAGATCTAAATAAGATGTGCCTGTAGGGGCTATCTGTAGTTTCCTTCAAATCCAGTGAAGGTGGATATATATCCTTCACTGCGTCATTTATATAGCGATTATCCACAGCGAGAAGATCGTCTATATAGCGTTTGGTGAATGCGAAGGAACGGGCTTTGAGTGGATCGGTTTTTGAAAGCGCCAGCATATAGTCATATTCATAAGAGAACAGATACAGGTCAGCCAACAGGGGTGCACAATTAGTACCCATTGAAATACCTATATGCTGCTGATATATTGTGTTTCCAAATTTCACATAGATATTTTTAATGAGAAATTCAAGCAACTCTATAAACAAAGAAACATCCCATGAATGATATCTCTTGTATGTAGTCGAGCTAAAGAATGCTTTATGGCTTCCGACATTAATATATCTATGATCAGTTTTCTTGAACACAGATACTATTAATGAACTTAGACGGTCAATAAGGTCCTGATGAGGGATTGTGGTATAGAGAGTCGAGAAATCCCATGTGGATACATGTCTATACGGTATGTGACCTTTAGCATCAAGTTCTTCCGTAAGACATTTTGAGTTTTCAATATCCACATACATTCAACGCCAGAGTTTTTAGAAATAGTGGCGCAATACCTTTCCCAAAATGCTTTACCTCCTGAAGGGCCCTCGTCAACAGGGTTGAAAGAAGCTTGGTGGTGCAGCTTCTAGAACCAGCTATGAATCTAGCTTTGTATGGTGATTTATGCATTTTGGGAGTCCAGTATATTTTGGTATGTCGTTATGATTGGTTGGAAGACAAATACCTCTTTCCCTGAGAAACTTTTTGTGATTGTTAAATAAATCTTCCAGAGTAAATGCAGTTTGGGAGTAAGTAGATGTATTTGATGAAGATATGTCTACCCTCAATTCTTTAACCAGCACCTGGTAATAGTAATATTTACATATGAATATTATATTATTCGGAGCTTTGTCTGCTGGGACTATGACGAATTTACTCTGGAGATTTGCTAGAACTTCTTGCGAATTGAGGTTTCTCAGTACTTGTTTTGTTTGGGGAAGAGTACTTCTGTCAATATGGCGGATTGTTTCAACGACCTTGCTCTTGGTGAGGTCCAGCCAATCAGTGAGTACTGTAGGTTCAACTTTTTCTCGCTTAGACCAATCAATAACGTACTGTTCTAATGCAGACAGGACTATCTTCTGGTCGGCCTTCAGATTTATTCTTCTTGGCTCTCTATATTTAGGTCCTTTCATCAGGAGTAATTTCAGATCCTTATCACTCACCACATCATGGTCACCAGTCACAATATGTTTGCATGGTGTATAGATAAAGTTCGACAATTCACAATCACAACTATAGCCTCCTGACGTGTATAAGTTCCAGTCAAACTCCTTGACAACATTGGAGTAATTGAATATTTTGGTGGCTATAGATTTAGTATACTTATATGAAATGCAAGGAGATTCTGTGAACTTGAAATAGTTTGGTACAGCGTTGCGTACCTCTGGATCATTCAGGATATTGCGACATACGTGCGTCAATGGTCATATCATCAATTGTTTTATGTACCATAAACGCAGGAAAATCAGATACATCAGATTCGATCAAAACTTGCCGTATTTGTCAAGCCATTAGAATTCATTTGGTGACATGTTCCATAATTTCAAAACAACATCCTTAAAAGCTTAATATTTGTTAACTGGTCCTTTCCGAGTGTTTTGCGGACATTATTGCTATGGCAACTCAGAGCAACATGTGAAACACATGATGTTCAAGAGGCCCCTATTCCGGGTAAAGCTGAATTACACACAAGTTGAGAAACGTAGCACCCGAGGTCTTGCTCGCTACGATCGGTTTCCCCCCAGATTATATTTTTCACAGTATTTGAGTTGAGGCATTTTATGTTATATCTTTGACATATTTCTACGATAATATTCTATGGCATTGATTGTGATCGATCCTCACAGTCTGCACATGATTTAGCAGATGCCACCAGGCAAGATGTGTATACGCCGTATGCAGTTGCTTCCGGAATATTGATATCCAGAAATGGGTAATTAACTATGTCAAAATTGTAATCGTCGAGTCGAGAATATATGGATTATCCAGTGATGGGATATCGTCAATATGATGAATGAGAAGGAATGGGCTCGTGACAATTTCTGCATATAGGCGTATTCATACGAGAACACAATTGCACAATGTGTACCCACTGGGATACCTTTACTTTGTTAGTATATGGTATTGTCGAATTTTACATGGATACTGTTAATGAGAAATTCAAGTAATTTTGTAAAAGAAATAAACATCACATGAATGATATACTTTACCTGCTGTAGAACTGAAGTTGTATGGCTTCTGTCATTAACATGTCGGTGACCATTTTATTGGAGACCGATATTATTAATAAGCTAAAGGGTACAATAGAGGAAAGATTGGGGAACCTTGTCACGGTTAGATGATATGGATACAGATGTAAAGAAGATACGCTGAACAGATATTCATTACCAGTGGTGCTTAGTCCATCATCCCAAACAGAAAAGGACTTCTTTTAAGATGAACCTCAACCCTCGGTATAGACAATTTGTATTGTGATTGTTTGACAGACCAGACATAGATACATCCTTCTAGGGTGGATGGCCAGTCTGAAACATGGGTAGGTAGTGTGCTAGAAACAATTATTGCGGATCAGGAACTTGCCAAAAAAACTAGGGGGTAGGGGTAACATATGACAACATATTTCCACTTCTACTGCTTTTCATGTTACATGTGAGAAATCATGATGAAGGTATGTATATGGGCTATCAGCTGATGGAAGACTTATTTTAAGTGGTCAAATCCCGTCTGTTATGTAGGTCAGTAGGTCATTACCGTGATTTTAGAATGAAAATTAGTGTATGTGTTCAATATTGTCAGCTGTGTATAGTGGAAATACCAATATAAAACAATAACAGCTTTAGATTCTCTACAGACCAAGTGCAAGTTTTTGACGGAATGATTTTGTCATCTTCCTTCAACTTCTTCTTCTCAAGATTGTTCAACGATCGAACTAATTTTGAATAAACATAAAATTTAGGTGGGATGGTCACATTATTAAACGTGTACCGAAATCTCTTGACCAAATATTGTAATTAAAATTGTGAAAGTATGAGCATGGGCTATAGTCTACATGGTTCACAAATGTTTAATATTACGGACAAGTGTCAGTTATGTAGGTCAGTAGATCACAATGCTGTCTACAAATCCCACTTAATGGCATGCGTTGATTTTGCCAGTTAATACGCAGATGAAAGGACATCTGTGGCTCATATACTGTTCTGTGGGATTGTTTTCCCATGAGAAGTCATGATTTGTTGAGAATAATCCATTGAATGGGTCAAAAGGTCACAGCATCACTTTGAGACGAACATAAGGTACGTGGCAAGGGTAGGCATAACCCATTCCATAATAGTCCACTTTCTAAACTGACAAAAGCTATTTTATTTCACATCTTTGACATATGGGGTGGGGCTAAACAGTTTTAACCATTTTCATGTAGAACACAGAATACAAATCACCACAACTGACAACATTTCTTATTATCAAGTCGAAACATACCTATTGG